>CM065641.1:50336197-50526197 GCA_033220585.1 Dipteronia sinensis | reverse complement strand
TGTACACTACTCACACTTGCACTCTGTTATAAGTAAAAATCATCATTAAGGAAACGTCATTACAGTAAGGGGCCACGTAAGCAAAGTCGAGAAAAGTCAAGCGTTAAAGGGCAGAAATTCCCAAGGGAATTTACTCGGCAAAAAGTAAAGCAACCCGACCACAGACGAAGAAACCGGTTCGGGCATACTCGGGCATACTCGGGATCAGATAACGAAGACAAGTACTTCATAAACATATGGATAGAATCAGAAGCAAGCAACTCCACAATAAGCAACGATACGACTATCAGAGTTCAATTGAAAGGCAAATAGATTTCCCGCAGATAAAGGGCGAGGAATCCGACGCAGATTCGGACTCAGCCAAAACAGGAAACAGGATAAACTCCATAAAGAGACAGACTTCAATTAGAACTAGGAAAACACACAAAATGCGGGTATCACAACACCAAACCCTAGCACAACCATAAACCCTAGCAAATAACATGTATAAATACCCCAGTAAGAAACATGATGGAGGCAGGGTGTGAATTAGCAGGATAAATCAGAGAGAAATACTTTGTAATTGAATTTTTGATAGTGGATTTGACTGTGTTACTCAAGCAACAACCCGTGGATTTTTCTCCAGTTAAAAGGAGTTTTTACCACGTATTCGTATCTCTTGATTTATTGTTTTCTTGCGGTATTACACTTATCTGTTCTTATTTTCGCTTGATACAAGTTCGTTGATAGTGACGACGAAAAATCACCATCAATAATTGGCGCTAGAAGGAGGGGGTTCAAACAAAACTTGTGACAATGGCTGGCGAAGGAGATAGTAGCGATTCCAGGTATAGTCAAGGATTGCCAATCAATGAATTGGAGGATGATGCCACCCTTAACACTGCAGAGGTAACCTTGGCAACGGCAGATCAGTCAACTGCCCTGGCTGGTATTCAGCGTTTTCCTCCAACTAACGAAGATATTACGTAACGATTCTGCGCTTCCTTGCAGCAACTTATATCTAACGCTGCAAGGCAAGGGGTTGATCTCTCCGCCACGGAAGGCTTGACGTCACCTCACAATCTTTCTGCTCCAAATTAGCAAGCAACTAGGTTGCGCTCCACAGTGGTGATACCAATGCCTGATGCACCCATAAAGGCAAGCCGTGATCCGATTGACAGGCCGGTGATTTTTTCTGAAAGGCCAACCAGGGGAAGCGGAGAACGTAGAGAGGAGAATGACTCGGACAGAAGGTATGGTCATGACCAGACGGCAAGGGATAGAGACCGTCCACGGAGGCGTACTCATCGGAGAGATTGATCGTCGTCCTCGGGAGAGAGTGAGCAGAATTATCATCACAAGCGCCAAAGGGGCACAGTTCGGCTGCACGGCTTAAATCGAGATCAAAGAGAATCGAATCCGGAAGAGAGAGGTCAAAAACTGACTATAAGTCAGAATTTCAATGCTGTGGGGGAGCCGGAGGGAGACAGAGATATACTCATACAGAGTTTGACCCGGGAAGTGGAGAATAATCGCCGACAAATGGATGCGTTAGTCAGGCGATACGGGCGTAACGAGTTGTCAGATGATGAATCCGGGAGTCCTTTCACCAATAGGATCCTAAGGACGCCATTCCCGGAGAGGTTTAAAATGCCACATGTAGAGCAATTCAAAAAGGACACGGACCCTAAGGAACATGTCAGAAGATACAAGAGTGCCATGGCCCAGTATGTTTACAATGATGCCCTACTATGCTTAAATTTCCCTCAAACTCTTGGGGATCTGGGCTCTAGGTGGTTCGGCAGGTTACCAACGACCAGCATAAGTAACTTCAGCGAGCTGAGTAAGGCTTTCTCAAGGCAGTTCCTCGGGAATGTGCACAGGAAGAAGTCCGTGGCTCACTTGTCTCAACTTAAGCAAGGAAAGGATGAGTCACTTAATAAATATTTGGGAAGGTTCGGTCAAGAAGTGTCTGAGATTGGAAGTGCAAACGACGAAGCTATAATTGCAGCGTTCATCAATAACCTCCAGAATGGTCAGCTGTCATTTGACCTGAGAAGAGCCCGTCTGACCAGTTACGCTGACATGATGGATATGGCTGGGGGCTATGCCTTGGCAGAGGAAGAAGAAATTGCCACGGGAGGATACTTCGTGCATGGCGGACGCCCGGAAGGGTCTAAAGCCAAGGACCAAGCGAAGACGCCCGATGCGAAAGGTGATAAACAAAAGAATAAGACACGGGATAGTCGGGATGGTCGTCGGGCATATGATCCAAAGACGGATCAACCGCGGCAGAAGTTCCAAGGCAGATATACAAACTATACCCCACTGAGGAAGGATCAAGAGGAAATTTTGGCAATCCTGGAGGAGAAGAACATGTCTAAAGAACCTCCTAGGCAGTCATCCTATGCCCGGAGGGACGCCACCAAGTATTGCAGGTTCCATAAGGAGAATGGACACGAAACTTCCAAGTGTTTTCAACTTAGGGATCACATAGAGACCCTCATCAGGGAAGGACACTTGAAAGATATCGTCCTGAAGAAAACCAACAAGGTAGACGGACAGAGAAATAACCGATAGGATGGTCGGGCAAGAAAACTTAGCCCCAAGAAAGCTGAGGATGAAGGAGCGATCAACACGATTATTGGTGGACCATCAACGGGCAAAAGTAATAGGGAGAGGACCCAGGAAATTCGGGAAGCCGTAGAGGCTAGAAGAGATCTAGGTGTCAATTCCATTGAACCCGACCCAAAAAAGATCAAGGGAGGCTAGGATCCCATCATATTCACAGAGGCTGACTCACATGGAGTAGATGTAAGACCAAACGATGCACTGGTAATCAGCGCACATATTGGCCATAGGGAGGTCCATCCGATTTTGATGGACAATGGAAGCTCAGCGGATATTTTGAGTGCAGAAGTTTATGACCAGCTGAGGCTGGACAGGAAAGACCTGCAGCCTTTTCCTACACCTCTCAGAGGATTTTGCGGGGTGGAGGTAAGGTCGCTCGGCACAGTAAAATTACCGGTGAAGGTCGGGAAGGCTCCTTGCCAAAAGACAGTGTTACTCGACTTTGTAGTCGTCGACACAGAAAATTGGCCGTACAACGCCCTATTGGGCCGACCGTTCTTGAATAAAGCTAAGGCGGTGACGGCGACTTATGCTTTAATGATGAAGTTCCCAACGGAGTTTGGAGTTGGAATGGTCAAAGGATCGCAAGAAATGGCTCGAAGGGCAAATTTGTCAGTATACAAGGACAGGGAAGTAAACCAGGTATATGATGTGACAACCAAGCTGATAACCGATGAGACTGAATAATCAGAAGTACCGAAGGATTTTGAGTTGGATCCCAGAGAGGAGCCCGAAGCTAAGAAAGATGAGCCGACCGAAGAGGTGGCATTGGACCCAGAAGATCCAGGCAGGACGGTGAAAGTCGGGGCAAATTTGAGTGAATGTATAAAAGCCCGACTTGTCTCACTACTAAGGGATTACAAGGATGTTTTTGCTTGGAGCCACGAAGATATGCTCGGGATAGATCCAAAAGTGATATCACATTGCCTCTCCATCAATCTAGAGTTTCGCCCGGTAGTGCAAAAGAGACGGCTGTTCAATCCAGAGAGGAGTGTGGCCATTAAGGATGAAGTAGGCAAGTTGCTTTCTGCAGGATCGATAAGGGAAGTCAAATACCCAGAATGGGTGGCCAATGTGGTGCTGGTTAAGAAGAAAAATAATCAGTGGAGAATGTGTGTAGACTACACCGATTTGAATAAGGCCTGCCCGAAAGATAGCTTCCCATTGCCGAGAATAGACCAACTGGTGGATGCAACAGCTGTGCACGAATTGTTGAGCTTCATGGATGCTTATTCAGGATACAATCAGATCAGAATGAATAAAGCGGATGAAGAAAAGACAGCCTTCACCACAGATCAGGGTTTGTACTGCTATAAGGTGATGCCTTTCGGCTTGAAAAACGCTGGGGCAACCTACCAGAGACTGGTAAACAGGATTTTTGCCCGGCAAATCGGGAGGAACATGGAAGTTTATGTGGATGATATGTTGACCAAGAGTGTCACAGCGAGAGGCATTCAGAAGACTTAAGGGAGACCTTCGAAGTGCTGAGGAGATATAAAATGAAGCTTAACCCGAGCAAGTGTGTGTTCGGAGTGCCATCAGGGAGATTTCTTGGTTTTCAGGTGCATCAAAGAGGGATTGAGGTGAACCCCGAGAAGATTAAAGCGTTGGAAGATATGGCTTCGCCAAGGACGCTGAGGGATGTACAGAGGCTAACGGGATGTCTTGCGTCACTTAACCAATTCATAGCGAAGTCGACAGACAAATGCGCCCCATTCTTCAGGGCAATAAAGAAAGGAAAAGGCCTTAAATGGAGTGAAGAATGCGAAGCTGCTTTTCAGAAATTGAAAGAGTATTTCGGGAGAGCACTCATCCTCTCAAAGCCGGTGGTCGGGGAAACGTTGTACTTGTACCTCTCAGTCACAGAGGTAACGACAAGTTCAGTGTTGATTCGAATGGAGGAAGGAGTGCAAAAACCGGTATATTACACCAGCAAGGCGTTGCTGCCAGCAGAAACTAGATACTCACCGGCCGAAAAGGTCGCACTCGCCCTGGTCGCGGCAGCCAGAAAACTAAGGCCGTACTTCCAAGCGCATGCAATAGAGGTGTACACCGACTGCCCGCTAAAACTCATCTTGCAAAAGCCAGAACTGTCGGGAAGATTGACTAAATGGGCGGTTGAGCTGAGTGAATTTGACATCAAATATACCCCAAAAGCTGCAGTTAAGGGACAAGCAGTGTCTGATTTCATAGCAAAGTTCACCGAGCCAGATATGGAAGTGCAAAGGATGATAGAAGGCGAACAAGTGAGTAAGTTCCAATGGAAGTTGCATGTGGATGGATCGTCAAATACTCATGGCAGTGGGGCAGGAATAGTCATAACAACACCAGAAGGAGATGCTGTGGAATGCGCCATGAGATTCGACTTCAAAGCAACTAATAACCAAGCAGAGTATGAAGCTTTGTTGGCTGGTTTGAGAGTTTGCATAGCATTGGGGGCAGATGAGTATACAGCGATTCCCAGGTTGTGGTTAACCAGGTGCTGGATGAATACCAGGCGAGGGAGGAGCATATGATAGCTTACTTAGACATTGCAAAGAGCTTGTTTAAAAAGTTTAAGGCGTACAGGATCCTTCAAATCCCTCGGGAGGAGAACGAAAAAGCAGATGCTTTGTCTAAATTAGCCTCAGCCACCATGAGTATTAGGTCGAAAGCAATACCAGTGGCGCACCTGACCAAACCAAGTACGGTAGAATCTGAAGAGGTTATGGTGTCAGAAATCCGGCTAGGTCCAAGTGATTGGACGACCCAGCTTAGAGAATATTTGGAGAGAAACATATTACCGGAGGATGCTGTGGAGGCAAAACGCGTCAAGTACAGGTCAACTCGATACACGATTCTAAGGGGAGAACTATACAGAAGAGGGTTCTCAAAGGTGTTACAAAGATGTGTTGCCAAAGAAGAAACCTACAAGATTCTGAAAGATGTTCACAGTGGGGTGTGTGGAAACCACACTGGGGGTAAGAGCCTAGCACACAAGGTACTTCGGCATGGTTTTTATTGGCCGACTTTATTTGCCGAAGCGCAGCGATTCGTGGAAAGTTGCAAGACATGTCAAAGGATAGCAAACGACATTCGGCAACCCCCGGAGTTACTCAGAAGCTTAACTTCCCCTTGGCCTTTTGCCATGTGGGGCCTCGACCTGATTGGTCCAATGCCCACAGGAACAAGGGGAGGAGCAAAATACGCAATTGTGGCAGTAGACTACTTTACCAAGTGGGCAGAAGCAGAGGCATTGGTGCACATCACGGAGGCGAACACCACTAGCTTTGTCAAGAAGAACATCATATATAGGTTCGGAATCCCGAGCATCATTATAACGGATAACGGAACTCAGTTCGACAACAACAAGTTCAGGGAAATGTGCGAGGAGTACAAGATTGCAAACTATTATGCGTCACTTGCACATCCTCAAACCAATGGCCAAACTGAAGCTGTGAACAAGGTGATCAAGCACACACTGAAAGCAAAGCTGGAATCAAAGAAAGGCAGTTGGGCAGACAAACTACCAGAGGTGTTATGGGCTTACCGAAAGACTGTCAAGTCATCCACAGGGGAGACCCCTTTTGCACTAGCATTCGAAACAGAGGCCGTAATCCCGACGGAAACAACCTTTACGTCACCCAGGGTGCAACTATATAGCCCCGAGCACAACGTCAACATGTTGCAGCAGAACTTAGAGGAGCTTGAAGAAGTCAGGGGCGCAGCTCAAGTGAGAAACGCAGTGTATCAGCAGAGGGCTGCAAGGTACTATAATTCCCATGTTCGTGTGCGTAGATTCCAGCTCGGAGATTTAGTGCTAAGAAGGGTATCCCCGAACACTAAGGACAAGTCGGCAGGATCTCTCGCCGACAAATGGGAAGGCCCGTATATCATCAAGGGAGTTGCAGGGCATGGAGCCTACCTGATAGCTCACCCAGAAGGCAGCTTAGTACCCCGACCATGCAACGCTCAGTATCTCAAGATTTTCTACCCCTGACAAACTCACTCATGTTTAACGTTATTTTAGCTTTGCTTTAACTTATAGTCAAGTTAAGAGGTTTCTAATTCTTATTGTTATCTAATAAATTCCGTTTCCTAATAAATAGGTTATTCATTGAAGACGATGAAATCCACGATAAAGAATGTTCAAATAAAGCAAAAACAACAGTGGCCACTTCGTCCGAGACCAAGCAGACTAAATTTAGTCACCTAAAACAAACCGGTCCGAGCAAATCTCGTTCAAAAATAATCATGCGCTACGAGGCCGCCGGAGAGCGGACAAGTAGTTCTTAAAGGGCTGAGAAGCTGGAATAGCGCGCCTGCCTGGTTTAAGCAGTGCAAACGCACTTCTTAACCAAAAGGCAAAACCGAGGCACCAGGATAACTGGAAAACTGCTCGGAGCGCCGCCAGGAAGACTGGTGAGATGCGCAGTCGTGTTGGCTGGTCAACATAACCACCAACGATTCGACGAAACCTTGCACAGACAAAACCGGGAGACGTCCTAGGTGACTTGTGTAAGGACCTTGACGTATGGTTGTGGTGAGCCTCGACGAAACGTTAGGGTAAAACGATCGTCACAAGATCGGAGAAATTAATTGCCAGTTAAATAAGATACTCGGCTTAAAAAAGTTGTCAGTTAAATAAGATACTCGACTTTAAAAGAAAAATTGCCAGTTAAATAAGATACTTGGTCCAATGAATCAACGACCAGTTTAATGAGATACTCGGCTTAATAAACGAGTTGCCAGTTGAATAAGATACTCGGTTAACTTTGGTGGTCGCCAAGCACTTGGTTGAAATTAAGAGTTCCAAAAATTCTTAAGATCTATGAGCCGAGTATAGGTGACCGAACAAATTATGCTTCATTTGTTTTTCTTTTGTTTATACGTTTATCATGCAGGGAACTGGACAGACAGAATAGTGAATAGATTTCTTATATATGAGCGAAAGAATATACAACGGTTGTTACAAAAAAGAAAAAGAAAATTAATCAAGAAGATGCCGGCGGTTGGGAACTACTTCCACCAATGCTCGGGTCCGGTTCCATCACGTACTCATTCAGGAAACTGTCATCAGAAGGCCAGACAATCAAATCTTCCGGGGCGTCGTCATCTATCCAAGCGCTATAATCCACCCCGGGAACGGGCCCAACGTCAGAAGCCTCACTGTCGATCCCCACTTTCCCACAAGCGTGGAAAGTTGAGAAGGAATCAGCAGTGGGAACTTCCAGGTGCATGAGGTGTGGCTCTTTTCCCTTACTTCTGCAATATGCTCGCCACGTCTTCATCTGGAGCCGGAGGGATTTCAGAGAGGCATCCACATGCTTTCTGACCGAGAGGTTCTAGTTGGCCCTGGCCCGATCGGTTGCTCTGTTCTTCTTCTTGAAAAACTCTCCGGCCGAGACCATTCCCCTTTGAAATTCCCGGAGAAGTAAAGCATCATAGGCTGGAGATCTTTTGAAGCGATC
This sequence comes from Dipteronia sinensis, assembly GCA_033220585.1. Taxonomy (NCBI): domain Eukaryota; kingdom Viridiplantae; phylum Streptophyta; class Magnoliopsida; order Sapindales; family Sapindaceae; genus Dipteronia; species Dipteronia sinensis. The sequence continues at coordinate 50,518,137 of CM065641.1, read as the reverse complement.
GACCCCCTGAATCTCCAACTCCAGCCTAGCTTCCTTCGACAGGGACTTGATCGTCAAGGCTTGACGTTCCAAGTCCTGAATCCGGCGCTCGTAGGAGGACTTGGCATCTTCAGCTGTCTGCTAGGCCTGGAGTAGAGCCTCCTGAGTAGATAACAACTGGTTTTTTAAAGTTTGGGCCTCTTCAGAAGCGAAAGATGCCTTCTGTTCAGCCTCGAGTTGACGCGCTAAGCACTGGTCCAGAAGCACCTGACCCGACCTGGCTCCTTTCTGACAAGCCAGTTCGGCCCGAACACGGCGATCTTCACTCTCCTTCAACTGAGCTTCAAGCCTCCTTATTTTCTTCGTCTGACCATCACTAGCCTGGCAGACTTCAGTCATCTCGGCTACCATCTGCAACGAGCCGATAACAAGTGACAAAAATGAAGTAAGCAATAAAGGATATAAATATGAAAGTCTCAAGAGTTACTCACATAAGAAGCGCTGTTGAAGAAATGGCAGAGCCGATCATATAACGAACCGACCTTGAGATCGCTCCAACGATCCTCCCCTATATATGCTTGGCCCGAAGCCATAGCCTTCAACATGGCCTCGGGGGTAGGTACGCCAGACTGGGTTGAAGGGTCAGGGCTGCCAAGATTAGCCTCGGGGAACCTAACAGTAGGTACTGCCTGAGGGGAACTAAGGGGGATGCCAGGCTCGTCCCTCATCTGATCCCGTGGAGGAGAGTTCTCTATTGTTCTTTCATTCTCAGCAGCCTCCGCTACCCCCTCCTCATCCGAGGATGACTCGACGAAAGCAACTACTCGAGGAATCTTGGGGGCCGGACGACAAGGGGAGAACGAGGCTTTTCTTTTTTCGGGTTGCCTCCCACGAGTATTCAGGTCTGCTGTGGGGTCCTCAAAATCCGGATCAGAACACCCCATTTCAGCACCACTTCCAGACGGCGCAGTGTTCAGTTCGGCAGAAATCAGAATCTCCGAAACTGTCACGTCCGGATGCTCCCTGGCAATTTCCGCATCCGGGGAAGTGGTATTCGACTCGACTACAGCAGGCCGAGGAGATCTAGTTCCGCAGGAGAAGGCAGTTGGCTCGGAAGACTCCCAACCTTCTCCTTCCCCTTTGTCGAAGGACCTGCTTGATTGCCTTCATCAGTTGCGTGGGCGGCCAACTCTTGATCCTGAGTTTCCTCAGGCATGTAATCCGGCACGTTGTCTGCACCCCCCTCGGGAATGTCTTCGGAAGAATTCCCATCAGAGTCACCTTGAGGAGGGGATATCCCCGCATCCTGTTGACGTTTAACTTCCCCCCGGCTCGCCTCCACAATACCTTTCATTCGGCGGGCTTGGGCATCGCACACTACATCTATGTCGTACACTAAAAAAAAAAAAAATTAAAATAAAATTTTTTAGGAAGCTGAAAGCCAGACAGATAAAGCAACTAAATAGCAAGGAAGAAATAAAGAACTTACAGCGACGCCGGCGTGCAGAAAGTTGAGGGAAGAGGCGAGCCGTTATCATCTTCTTTTCATTGAAGAGGTAAGGTCTGCCCCTCTTTTCCACGGGACGGAAGGCCGCCCGAGTCATGGTTTTGAGCTCTTCATCCGTAAAAGACGAAGTTATGTGGTTCCACTAGGGTGTGCAGAAGTACCGAGGCACCCGGCGAGTCATCTCGGAACCCTCAATGTCAAAAGAAATTGACTGTCCCCAGTCTCCACCCACAAAGAACCAACTATTCTTCCAGAACTTGTTTGAGGTGGGGAAGCCCCAAACAAACCCTTTCATCTTTTCATCAGCGGTCGGCATCACCCTATTCTTTACGATCACGTCCTTATGGACCCAACTCTCGGGCTGAGTTGAAAGCAGGAAGTAAATCCTAGTCTTTCCCAGAGGCCTCAAAGAATAGAAGTGACTAATTTCCCGAGGGGTTGGGGGTGGTCGTCCCATCCTATGCCACATGTGCCACATGCACATCAAGATCCGATAGCTATTCGGAGTTAGTTGAGCGGGGGCGAGCTGAGCTTCGGCCAAAAACCACGTAATGAAGGGTTGCAGCGGAAGCGTCACCCCGCAAGAAAGCATCGCCCCATAAATCGCCACTTGACCGGGCGGGGGGTTCCACGCAGCCCGACCGTTAGCAGGGTTTAATGAGATGGTGTCGCTGTCCAGATCAAAACGGTTCATATATTTAATGACTTCTTCGGGGCCGACCACATTTGGCTCAACGTCGTAAGCGCAAACTCTCTCGGGAGAGAAGACGATACGAGCCTCCCTGTGCTCGTCCTCAATGTCTTTATCTACCACCCTTTGGGGCCCGACTCGAATTTCCCGAACAAAGGAACCTTTGTTGATGTCGCGATTGCTTTGTTTCTTCCCCATTCTTTTCCACGGCCGAGAATTATCACAAACCACAGAAGCAGAACTAGAATCGGTTTCAGGCTGATATGATTCAGGCTGTGACAAACTGGAAGAAGCTGGTGAAACTTCACGACGCAGTCCAGATAAGTTGAGTCCGGAGACGTCAGCGTCTATAAATCGGGGCTGATCGGGAATTGGATCACCAAGCAACCTGTGGACAGCCGCAACAGTACAAGTATCACCTTGCTCAATGGCAATCATGGCAACAGTAAAAAGACGATGTCTAGCAGAGGGATCCATGAGAACTAACCTTAAAGGATTGAAGAAACGAGAGGTACGGCAGGATCTTCGAGAAGGTCGAGAAAAGGTTTGGAAACCGAGAGAAGTAAATCTTCACAGGACGAGATTACAGGTAGGGAAACGATGGCAGAAATCTGGGAAACAATGGCAGAAATCTGGAAAACGGTGGCTGAAATCTGGGAAGTAATGGTAAAAACTTGAATAGGGGTTTTCCCCTTTGAAGCAATACTCCTATATATAAGCATGCCACCGGTCCCAAGACACGAAACCCTAGAAAGGGTAGGTGAGGAGAAGTGGGAAAGATTGGGATAAGAATCATGACGTGAGCTGTACGGGCACGAACAGAAGGGCCGCGTCTCATAAATGCCACGTACCACGGCCAAACAAAAGAAGACAGGTGGCAGTAAAGAGAGGCACCGAGCCGTCGAAGAGACAGCCAGTCACCATCAAAAGATCTTCAAATAAGAAAAGAATCAAACGCGTGCAGGCGTAATTAAGACACGCCATTAACGTTTCGAAGCGAACGAGGAATTTGAAATCCGACATTGATGAAGAAGACGATAAACGAGAAAAAGTCATGAAAAGTTAAATATTTATCCCGAGTAAGCAGGATACATCCGGTTCAAATATTTAAGGGGGTATTGTTATAAGTAAAAATCATCATTAAGGAAACGTCATTACAGTAAGGGGCCACGTAAGCAAAGTCCACAAAAGTCAAGCGTTAAAGGGTAGAAATTCCCAAGGGAATTTACTCGGCAAAGAGTAAAGCAACCCGACCACATACGAAGAAACCGGCTCGGGCATACTCGGGCATACTCGGGATCAGATAACGAAGACAAGTACTTCATAAACATATGGATAGAATCAGAAGCAAGCAACTCCACAATAAGCAACGATACGACTATCATAGTTCAATTGAAAGGCAAATAGATTTTCCGCAGATAAAGGGCGAGGAATCCGACGCAGATTCGGACTCAGCCAAAACAGGAAACATGATAAACTCCATAAAGAGACAGACTTCAATTAGAACTAGGAAAACACACAAAATGCGGGTATCACAACACCAAACCCTAGCACAACCATAAACCCTAGCAAATAACATGTATAAATACCCCAGTAAGAAACATGATGGAGGCAGTGTGTGAATTAGCAGGATAAGTCAGAGAGAAATACTTTGTAATTGAATTTTTGATAGTGGATTTGACTGTGTTGCTCAAGCAACAACCCGTGGATTTTTCTCCAGTTAAAAGGAGTTTTTACCACGTATTCGTATCTCTTGATTTATTGTTTTCTTGCGGTATTACACTTATCTGTTCTTATTTTCGCTTGATACAAGTTCGTTGATAGTGACGACGAAAATCACCATCAACACACTCTGTTGTCTAGATTTAAGTGTGGTTGTTGTGTTTTTTGTTTCCTGAAGGTTGTTCGGAAACATCCGCGATTACACGGTGGTGTGCTTGAGTCTTTAATGTGTTGTTTTTGTTGATCGTTTCCAGTTATGTGTTCAGAAACGTCCACGCATGCACGAAGGCATGCTGACTGAGCTCGAGGTTTATCGTCTGATTTCCCATATTTTTGGGAATCAGCGGTCGTTGATTGGAGGCTGGGGACCGCCGGATTGAACCGTAAATTGTGTCCAGAACTTTCTGGTGCAATTCTCCTGTTAGGATTCAGCGGCTGGGAACCGTCGAATTGAACTGCTGAATTTGTCCAGAATGTTCTGGTGTGATTCTGCGGTTGAAATTCGACGGCCACCAACCGCCTAATTGGGCCGCCGAATTGCACCTGACATGGACAATTTTGTCTTCTCATGCAATTCGTTCTTGGGCTCTATAAATACCCAATTATCTCTTCTTCTTCTTCATTGAGCTCTCCCATTTACAGATACCCTAGAGAGTGAAAAAGAGATTCTAGAGAGAGAAAGCTTCATTTAAGCTTGTTTTAACTCTCCAAAAACCCAAACCCATGAGCATCCAAGCATAGACATGCATCATTTCATCACGGGTCTTCTTAATTAAGTGACTTGGTAAGTATAACAGACTTCATCCTTCATTAATTGTTCTATCTACTCAAGATTTAGTTTTTATTGCATATTCATTGCAAAAACTCATGCTTTAATTGCATATTCACATGAGTTATGACTTGAATGAGTTTTGTTTTTGATAGCTTGCATTTAGGACATTATTGCCCTCTAGCTAAGTCTCTATGTCTTGCATTTATACATTGTTGATTATGACTCATTGATTGCATTTCATGATTGCATTTATTGTCCTTGCCTTATTTTGACAACTTGTGTTGATTGTGCCTTGTTTGATGACTAGCTTTAGACTTCCATATTTTTATCTAGTTTGTCTTAATTGCCATCTTAAATTCCTAGATAAGCATTTAGTGTTGCCTAACATTAATTGTATTTAGAATATTGTCATATATTCACTTAGGCTTGTTTATCTCTTCATTGAGTGTTAAGGTTTGTCACTACGGTGGTGTAGTGCACAAGCATTGGTCTAGAATCATTATAAAAAGCCCGTGGGGTAATAGTGGTGGGTTAGTGATCGAGAATGGTGTGACTAGAGGTCAACCTAGGTTGTAAACATCATTACATAAAGTGGATTTGAGGACCGTGTATGACTAGATGGATAGCCCGTAAGTTTTACCCAGTTGGAGGGTTTCTCACGTAAATCAATCAACATGTCATTTATTGTTTTCCGCATTTTAATTTAGTTGATTGATTGCTTGTTTTTGTGGGTTAATTGTATTTAATATTGACTAATCGAAAAATTGATGATTAATCGATTAAAACCTATTCAACCCCTCATAGGTTAGTTTAGACACGCGCTTTGTGTATTTTCATATAATTTGATTTTCTTGTGCATAAATTCTATCGCATATGCCTGTTGAGAGTGATTCCTAGGTTCCGAGTGAAAATTGAGTGATATCTTGTGAGGAACTAGAGTTGAGACGAATTCCGTCCATGGCATTTGAGTAAGTTGTTTGCAAGCTGAGAGTTTTGTTTAATGTCTGGGACATTAGATCTGATACATGTACTTGATCGCATGATTTTAGTTTTGAGTAAGTGTGTTATGTGTGCGTTGATTCTTATTGGTATGTGAAATTGTCTTATCGTTTTTGTTTTGTTTGTTTTAGTTTTTGAGTTTTGTTGAGTCAAGTGTTTGTGGGTATCGCGGCTGGTAAACCCTCAGGAGACTATAACTCCTACTAGGGACACCTAGAGGTTTAAACGCTTGTGGCATATACTCAATGCTATTGTTTTCCTTACGAAAGTGACTTGGTTTAAATTAGTTTGTTTTTAGTTTTTGTTTTTGTTTCGATTTTACTCGAGAACTAGCAAAAGCTAGGTTTGAGGGTATTTGTTAGGTCAATAAATGTTGATATTTGAGACCTCTAATTCCTATGTTTTATGTTATGTTCTTGAATATAATTGAATATTTTAACGTGTTTGTTGAGTTTGTGTAGAAAATAGCTCTTGTGTTGAGTTTGAAGGCAAAAAGGTTATTTTAGAGAAAGTTTGGAGAAATGCATCTGCAACACATCCAACTTGTAAACACCATATCTCCTTCCTCAGATCGAACCATGTTGAGATCTACATGTTTTTGGAAACACCTGGATGTCTAATTTCCAACGCACTTTACGGTTTGTCAATCCGAGTTTTCTAGAGGAAGTTATGGATGTTTTAGTAACTGAATGTCAGAGATGGCGATTTCGGCGGGCCACAACTGCTGATTTGGCAGATGTTTTATTCTAGTGATTTCGGCAGTCGCCATTCGGCAGGCCATAACTGCAAGTGTGTTGAGATTTGCAATTTCCTAATCCCTCTATAATGAATCTACTTGAACACCGAAGAGTGCAAGAAATTGCATAAATGCACAAATCTTCATTAGATCTCGATACATTTTGTAATAATAAATCATAGTATTAGTATAAATATAGTCCAAACTATGACTCAAATAACCTGTAGGTTATTTTTAATGACTCCAAACTTTAATATACTGTACATGCTTATCTAACCATTACAACAATTTCACACCTACTTTTAGACCCTTCTCTGGTATAGAGAAATGTAAATTCTTTATTTTGCTATAAGAAGAAGATATGTATATGTGTGTGTATATATATAATCATTCCATTTGAAAAGCAAAAGTAAGAATGTTTTGTTTCACAAGGAATGCATCAAACAAATCCAGAGTACTGTAGCATGACAAGAGTGGAAACTAAAGGGCCATCATAACAACATTGGTGAAATAACTCTTTTGGAAAGTTAAAACATAAGTGTGAAGGTAGCAGAAACAATTCAATTAGAGAATAGCACAAGTGTGAGCCTTATTCCATAACAATTTATCACAAACCAAATAAACTTGCCTTATTCCAGCATTTCTGCGCTGATTACCCTCAATTTTGTTCAGATCTCTCAGCAATCAGCAATTATAAAGTATATAGCATATATTGAGGGCAAGATCAGAAATTTCAGAAACATAACATGTATTTGGGCTAATATTTTAGGTTGTATAGCATTACTCTTTACAAATTATATGAGGCAACACAACATGTTGCTTTTATTCTTTTTTATAAATGGTTTGGCTGTGATTATATTTTTCTTCAATAGTTTTATATTTTTTGGGTTCGACCGAATCAAGTAAATATATGATTTAAACATATGGATTATACTCTATGGGATGTAGGAGTAGAATTAGAATAAAAATTTGTTGATTATATAAACTTTAGTTTAGGGAACAAAGTGCTACTTTTTTCTTTCTTCTTGAGTGATTATTACCCTTTCCATGAACTTACAATTGAATATCCTAAGGACCTCGGGATGGACAAGACTTTTAGCCATAAAAGATAGAAATAAATATTTCAAATTATCACACGAGTACATGATCAACTGCATCAAATTTTGGAGACACAAAGACGTCAGCAGATGTTGGTTATACCATAACTTTATATAGTGATGTGAATGAAGAAAACAAATGAGGAAAGAATGAAAGGAGAAAGATGGGGAATAAATAACCTTTTCATCAAAGAAAGGTAGTATGTCAGAATGGGGTTCCATCTCTTCATGTTCCTTGCTTGCTGTCATGTCTGTACATTGATGATTGGAGACAAATGTTTGCATTTTAGGACAATTCTCAATCCACAGTTTCAACAAGGATGGCAGTTCAATTAAATTTCCGTAGAAGTTGCAGACTATTGTGAGTTCAGGAAGATTTTTGAGCTTCAGCTGATTTAGTTTAGGAAACAAAGTGATTTTATCAATGGCTGCATCATTCTCTCCTTCCATTGTGATGATTTCTTCCATCATAGCACAATTTTTTATTTCCATTTTCTGGAGTTGCACAATGCCCGACACCACAGATGGAGTAAATACATATCTTAAGCTGTTACAGTTATAAACTTCCATCAATGTCAAGGTTCTGAAGCTGAAAACTTGCGGTTGATTTTTCTTCCATATATGCCTCAATGTTGACAAATTAACAAGGTGAAACTGACTTAACAGGGATAACACCTTGAAATTTCCATCAGCATTTGTCTTTTTCAAATAAAACACTTCTTCTAGTGATTCATGATTTCATATAACTAGCTTTTTCAAAGAGTTTCAACACTGTAGAAGATTGCCAGAAATAGCACTTGAAGTATTTGCACACTCATCCACGACCAGCGTTTTTAAATTGCAGAAGAAGCTGGCAGGAAGTTTGTCATGCCATACTTCTTTCAAATGGGGAAACTTGGAGAGTGTCAAATGTAGTAAGCCATGGAATCCAACCTAACAAGCCATAATAGTTCATTCAAATTCTATTCAGAATAATAAATAAATAAATAAAGGAAACAAGACAAAAGGGAGTGATTATAATTTTCTAGTTTTTAACAATGGCAATTATCTTTCTTATATTAGACTATTTTTTAATTGGATAGTTGCTCACTGGAAATTGTATTTGTGCTAATGAGACAACCAGTCTGAAAGTGGAAAAAGTGCTAAGAAAAATTAAAAAATCAAACGATTACCATCACACTGAAAGAAAGATGCAAACATTTGGTGAGTTGATACATACCATATCTTTGAACAACTTTTGTATGGTGGTATTAAGGTTGCCTTCCCAATATCCTCCATTCTCTGCTTCTATAATTTGCAGTCTCTGAAGTTTCGGTGTGTTCAAGATTCCGGCAGAGAAAATTTTCATATTCTGGCATTGTTGCAAAACTACTTGTTGCAAAGATGGAAATTCAATAGTGCAATTCCTGGAGTAGAAGCATCTAAGGTTTGGTAAACATTTAAGTCCCAAATATTTAAGTTGCTTGAAAATGATCCGATCTTCCATTTCATATTCAATATGTGCTATGATTTCTTCAATCATTTGGCAATCAGTTATGCTCATCCTGTAAGTTGCACTAGATTTTTAGCTGCTGAAAGAGGCACTAAATTACGCATTCCATGACAATTTGATACTTCCAAAGTTGTCAAATTGTGGAAAGACACCGATAAAGGTGCCAAGTTTAGTAACTTGGCACACTCTAATAGTTCTAGAGTTGCAAGATTTTGAAGAGCTTTACTATATTCACAGTTCTTCTCAAGGGGAAAAGACCAATCAAATACTTTATAGAGCTTCAAGTAACTCAATTTACTAGGTGTCTGAAAATGTTTTTCCTTACAATCAGTTTGTCCACATAAAAATATTTCCTTGAAATATCCATTATAAACTTCAAATTCCTCAAGGCTGGGTAATGTGTAAAGGAAATGGCATGGACAAATAGTAGTTCCCATGTGATAATTTACAAACATAAGGGATTTTAGTTTGCATGAATAATCTGGAAATTTCCCATGCAAACTAGAAGAAGTTTGTAATCTATTCTTCTCCATATGGAGGCAATATGTAGGGAAATACATGAGTGAGAATCAAGAAAATGATTCTCCTATAATCAATACAATGATTTCCTATAATCAAGCTTATGATCTCCTACAATCAAGCTAATTGTCAACTACACCAATCAAACAATCAATTACACTAATTAAGCAATCAATCAGTCAACTATATAATCTAATTAATTATATTCTAACACCTCCCCTCAAGTTGGTGCATAGATGTCACTCATGCCCAACTTGCTAATTGAGTCATGAAAGTTCCTTCCATTAATGGCCTTTGTAAGAATATCTGCAAGTTGATCCTTACTTGGTACATATGGAAGCTCAATTATCTTTTCTTCTATCTTCTCTTTGATGAGGAATCGATCAATCTCCACGTGTTTGGTACGATCATGTTGGACAGGATTATTGGCAATTTGAACCGAAGCTTTATTATCACAATATAGCTTTATGCTACCCTTTGGGTGAAATCCCAAATCGCCCAACAAGTTCTTCAACCACAACAATTCAGTAATTCCTTAGGCAATCCCTCGGAATTCTGCCTCAGCACTAGATCGTGATACCACAGTCTGTTTCTTACTCCTCCAAGTGACTAGATTACCCCCTACAAAGGTGAAGTAACCAGAAGTAGATCTCCGATCACTAGCATTCCTAGCCCAATCAACATCCGTGTATCCCTTGATATCTAGGTGTCCATTTTTAGAAAACATTAATCCTCTGCCAGGAGATCCTTTTAGGTACCTTAAAATCCGAAGGACTGCATCCATATGATTCTCCGTGGGAGCGTGCATAAATTGGCTTACCACACTCACTGCATATGCAATATCAGGACAAGTATGCGATAAGTAGATGAGCTAACCAACAAGCCTCTGATATCTTTGTTTGTTTGTCGGGATTTGATCAGGTTGATCTGGACATTCACATAACTTGTGGTTTTGTTCATAGGAGTATCTGCTGGTTTGCTAGCAAGCATCCCAGTTTCTGTAAGTAGATCAAGAACATACTTTCTCTGACTGAGGAAAATCTCATGTTTTGATCGGGCTACCTCAATTCCCAAAAAGTACCTTAATACCCCCAGGTCCTTCATTTCGAACTCTGTAGCCAAGTAACTTTGGAGATTAGTCATCTCCAGATCGTCGTTTCATGTAACAATCATATCGTCAACATAGACGATCAGTATAGTGATCTTGTCACCTTTACGTTTGAAGAATAAGGTGTGATCTGAGTTACTCTGATGGTATCCGACTCTCCTCATAGACGTACTGAATCGCCCAAACCAAGCTCTATGTGATTGTTTCAGTCCGTAAAGAGCCTTTTTCAGCTTACATACTTTTCCAGTTTGAGACTCGAAACCGGGAAGGAGTTCCATATAGACTTCTTCATTAAGTTCCCCATGTAGGAAAGCATTCTTCACATCGAACTGTTTTAATGGCCAATCCAAGTTCGCTGCTATTGATAAAAGTACCCTAACGGTGTTTAACTTGGCTACTGGAGCAAACGTCTCTTGGTAGTCAACCCCGTAAGTCTGAGTATACCCTTTGGCGACCAACCTCGCCTTGTACCTTTCAATTGAACCATCTGCTCTATGCTTAATGGTATATACCCATCGACACCCAACAGCCTTCTTTTCTTTAGGTAGATCCACTATCTCCAACGTACAGTTTTTTTGTAACGCCTTCATCTCTTCTTTCATGGCTTGTACCCATTTCTGGTCTGTCAGTACATCCTGCAATTTACTAGGAATAGATACAGAGGATAATTGATGTGCAAATGCCTTAAAGGATTCAGACAATCTGTGAGTTGAGGTGTAATCAGTAATAGAGTAGAGAGCCTTACTATCTGCTGGAGGATGCTCAGAGGAGAAACCAAAACGTATAGGTGGTCTATGTTCTCGACTGGGATACCGTCGAGTGGGTAAACTGAGGTCAGGATCTGTGTGATTTTCACTAGACAAGTCATTAGATAAAGTAGAGAGTTCGGGAATTACCTCAGGAGCATTTTCCACCTCAGAGTCTGATTGATGAACTAGTGTTGGAGAAGGGGAAGTAAGGGGTTGTGCCACCTGTATGGAAACTAACTCCTCATGTTTCTCTTTCCCTTTATTTCGCCTTTCATACACTTTCCAAGTTGGTTCTGTCCTTTCAGGAATCTCACTATTTTCTTCAGAAGATTGACTTTCTTCTTCAGAAGATTGACTTACAGGCAAACTAATAGTGTTTGTAGGAGACTCGGGCAAACTAATGGGCAAACTAATGGATATACCATTATCTACCGTAGAAGAATTCTCTTCATGGTTCGAGTTCCCCCCATGAAGAGGAGTCTCTGAGGCAGGTAAAATATGCCTCATTTTCCCAAAACGTAACATCCTGTGAAACAAACACCCTACCAGACGGAGGATGGTAACACTTGTACCCCTTTTGTGAGCTAGAATACCCTATAAAGACGCACTTAAGAGCACGCGGGTCTAACTTTCCTTGATGAGAAGTATGGATATGTACATATACTACACATCCAAAGACTCGAGGAAGAATATATAAGGCAGAGTTAACATCACAGAAATGAGACAAGGATTGCAGTGGAGTTTGAAAAGACAAAACACTGGACGGCATGCGATTAATGAGATATGCAACAGATAATACAGCATCATCCTAAAAAGATTTAGGCATATGCATTTCAAGTAGTAAAGATCGTACAACATCTAAGAGATGACGATTTTTACGCTCGGCTGTGCCATTTTATTGTGGAGTATGTGCACAAGTTGTTTTATGGAGAATACCGTTTCGTAAACAAAAGGTTTTGAAATTATGATTGAGATATTCACCACCATTATCAGAGCGTAAAATTTGAATTTTCTTATGAAACTGTGTGTAGATCATGTGATAAAAATTTTGAAAAACATCACATACATCACTTTTATTTTTTAAAAGGAAAATCCAAGTCATACCTGTGCAGTCATCAATAAATGTAACAAACCAACGCATACCAGATACAGACACAACATAACATTAGAGGGACCCCATACATCAGAATGGATAAGAAAAAATGGCATAGAGCTCCTATTATTATTACTAGAAGGAAAAACAGTGCGATGATGTTTTGATAAAACACATGTTTCATATTTAAAATTATTTTGACCAGTAAACGAGGATGGAAATAAAAACTTAAGGTACCCAAATGAACAATGTCCTAAGCGTCTATGCTAGAGATAGATATTACTTTCCTTATCCTAGTTGACTTGCACTACTCTATGAGGTTGGCTAGATGAGCGTAAAGAGCCCGGAGTACTATCTGATGTAAAGTAGTACAACCCTCCTCTTTCCCTACCAGTTCCAATCGTCTCCTTGGTGTGAATGTCCTGAAACACACAATGAATAGGCCAGAAGGTGACAGTGCAGTTAAGAGATTTAGTGATCTGACTGATAAAGAGTAAGTTATGAGATAAGGTAGGCACATGTAAAACGGATGACAAGTGTAAAGATGGCGTTAATGGTACAGATCCAGCCCCATTAACCGGGGTGGGTGTACCATCAGCATATGACACACTACATGTTTCGGTTGAACTATGATGACTAAATTTTCGAGAATCAAAAATCATGTGATCTGTTGCACCAGAATCAATTACCCAAGTATTATTACTAGAAATTGTAGATGTACTGAAAGCAGAATGTAATGTACTTGAGCCGGACATAGTAGTAGCGGAAGCAAAAGATCAGAAAATACCCGAAGAGTTTGGCAACGGAACAGTAAATCCGACAGTTGAAACAGTAAAACGGGCAAGTACTGTAGCAAAAATACTGTAGACGAGTACTGTAGCAGTAAAAAGAAGAATTTTTTTTTTTTTGAAAACAGTAACAGAGAGGAAACCTAAAAATTTGTTTTAGGCTCTGATACTATGAACAAATTAAGAGTTTGTTATCTATTCTTCTCCATATGGAGGCAATATATAGGGAAATACATGAGTGAGAATCAAGAAAATGATTCTCCTATAATCAATACAATGATTTCCTATAATCAAGCTAATGATCTCCTACAATCAAGCTAATTGTCAACTACACTAATCAAACAATCAATTACACTAATTAAGCAATCAATCAGTCAACTATACAATCTAATTAATTATATTCTAACAACACCTTCACTAATTTCATACACATGAAACTAGTATTGTTTTACAAATGCACTAGTTTCATATATAATTACTTTACTATTAATCATGGAATATCAAGATTTTTTAGATTAAAAAAAGATCACCAATCTCTTCCATTTCTTTTCTCTCCGTCTTTTTTCTCTTCAATCAATCAGCAGATCTATGTTTTTAGTCTTTAATGCACTGGCACTAGTTCGCAAATTCGAAAGAAGTTGGTTCTAATCCTGTGAACACCCAAACGAGAACAACAAAAAAACAATATATATATTTTTTTATAATTGATTGCTTGTTTGATATAAAAGTGAAGAACCCAGATGAAAAAAATTATTTCGATATAAAAGTGATGATGATTTTGTTTGTTTGTTTTGATTGAAGACAAAAACGAAAAAAAAAAATCATATTTGATAAAGGTTTTGTGAGATACAGAGACCAAGAGTTGTGTGAATTACTTTACTATTAATCATGGAATATCAAGATTTTTTAGATTAAAAAAAGATCACCAATCTCTTCCATTTCTTTTCTCTCCGTCTTTTTTCTCTTCAATCAATCAGCAGATCTATGTTTTTAGTCTTTAATGCACTGGCACTAGTTCGCAAATTCGAAAGAAGTTGGTTCTAATCCTGTGAACACCCAAACGAGAACAACAAAAAAACAATATATATTTTTTTTATAATTGATTGCTTGTTTGATATAAAAGTGAAGAACCCAGATGAAAAAAATTATTTCGATATAAAAGTGATGATGATTTTGTTTGTTTGTTTTGATTGAAGACAAAAACGAAAAAAAAAAATCATATTTTATAAAGGTTTTGTGAGATACAGAGACCAAGAGTTGTGTAAAATAGGAAGAAATCGTAGTTGATGAAAGAATGAAAAGGGATACCAGGAGCTGAGAAAATTGAGAAGTTATTTGATGAGAGAATGAAATCCTATGAAATCTATGGGTATATGGCAAGATTTGTGGAGAACTTTTTTATTTATATTTTTCACTCTAAAATCCATCCAATTTCATCACTTAAACAAAATCTACCAAATCAATTGACTTTCGAATACAGCCAAATTTGTCTGGATCTGAATTGAGTACACCTGGATTTCATTGGATTTTATTGGAATCCTTCAAAGTCCGGATTGAATACCCCAGACTATGATGGACTCTTTACAAATCTGGATTGAATACACCCAGACTTTTAAAATCCTATAGATTCCAATCAAATCTTGATTGAATACACCCTCCTAAATTTTGAAATTATCAATATTAATGCTAGTCATTCCAACTTATAAGATGTCATTTCAACTAATTAACATGTGACAAGTGAGATAATATTGTAATTATTGTATTAATAATGGAATGACACCTCACAAATTGCGATGCAAGTTATAAATTATCACATAAATTTGTCTTTTTGAAGCTTGTTATCGAAAGTGTTAAATCACTGATTTATTGACTGTGTTCGACTTTTGAAGAAATAAAAAATATCCATACAATCGATAAGATTTAAGACAAAACTAAATTTTTTATTATTTTAATTTGAAATTACAATGAAAAGAGATTTTTTATAATAATAATAATAATAAATAGGAGCCCAAACCTCCATACCAGAGGTTGCCCCCCATCTTTTATTTTTTATGTTTATTTTGTTTTAATATTTATTCTAATCGATTTTAAACTTTTAACTCCTTTTAATTTTTATATTTTAAATATTTATTTCAATTTTTGATTAAATTTTTATAAAAGAACCACTAATATATATATATATATATATATATATATATACCCTCTCGTAGTCAAGATGTTATGTCAACCTACCAAGAACCTATATTTTCAATCATTTCATTAATGTTATAATTAGAATATTAGATTCAGACTCATTAGTTTAGATTATACTGAAAAATGGACATTAAGTAGGGACATACCTCTTCAACTAGGAACAATGGTTGTTGAATTGATATCTCATGTTGACTCTCCCCATTAGTCTGTATCTCAACATTATCACATCCCCACACCTTTAACGTCTTTAGCACTTTCCATTCTGAAGTATATAACCCTGGATAAAAACCTTTGAGTTTTGGTAGATCCCACAGTTCCATTAATGTTAATTGAGGAAACTCAAATCTTGGGCCTACTGCTACTTGTTCTTCTTCCTTGCCAACTACTTCCTCCACCTGGCATTTGCTTATCCTAAGCTCTTGCAGCGCACCAAGTTGTCTAGCAATGGAGGCTGGAATGAGGCTTTTCACGCTGCGACACTGATTAACCCGTATGGAAAGTAGATTCTTGAAAGATACAATATCTTTAGAGCCCAACTTCCATACATGCTTCAACTTTGGCAAGTTAGATATATCCAATTTTCTCAACTGATTGGTTATAGAATCTGTTTTCCCTCCACTGAGAGCTTGAAATTCAAATACCTCCTCTATTGATTCACACTTTGATACCACCAGCAGCTCTAGCTTTTGGAGTCTTCCAAGAATATTAGATGGACAAACAATCAACAGATTACTACAATTATGTACAATCAAACATTCTAATACGCAGAAGGAGTTCAAATTGGGTTGATCGTGCCATATTTTTCTCAAATTACCCATATCTTCTATTTTCAAGGTCTTTAAACAAGGGAGGTTTACCTGTAGAATTCAATTAATTGTGTTAATTAAATGAAGAATTCAATTAATTTTCTATGAAAACACAACGAAATTAAGATAAGACACAATAAAAAGGTGAGATAATAGATTACATTTTAAATCTAAAACACAAAGCTGTACAACAGGGAGTTCAAGGAGGAAAGAAATGAAAAAGCTAAAAGAAGATTTAAGAAAAGAAACCTTTTCTTGAAAGAGAGGTTGTATGTTAGTGTGTAAGCTCTCCTCAGACTTCATTTCTTCAAGTAATTCCTTGCTTGCTGACATGTTTGCATTTGTAGAATTGCCGATGAATGTATTCATATTAGGACAATTCGCAATCCACAAATGAGGCAAGGATGGCAGTTCAATTAAATTTCCAGTGAAGTTGCACAGAATCGTGAGTCCCGGAAGATCTTTGAGCTTCAACCGATTTAGATTAGGAAACAGAGTGGTACTTATATTTTCTTCTTCTAAGACTATTACCTCTTTCATGAACTTACAATCACAAATCTCAAGGACATTCAGTTGAACAAGACTTTCTACCATAGAAGATGGAAACAAATATTTCAAAGCATCACAGCCATGCATGTTTAAAGCCGTTGTATTTTGAAAGCAAGAAGACATTGCGAGTGGTTGCTTGTGCCATACAACCTGCAGATGGTACTTGTTTGATGAGCAGCATGTTCTAATATATTATTTTGTGTGTGTCTGTGTTAATGAAAGATAATCAGCTCAATTATTATTTAAAACTAACAAGTTACAAGAATAACCATATTCTGTTATAAAGGGTATTAAAAGTAACGAGGAAAGGATATTAAATTTTGGACCAAAAAAGAAAAAAGAAAAAAGGATTAGTGACAAACTGACCTCACTAAAAGGGGATGCACTTTGAATAAGAAGGGCTTTTGTATTAAGGGGAAGGTCCTTTGTATTAGGGGAAACAAATTTACCCATCTTTGGACAATTGGCTATGCTAATAGTTGTCAACGAAGGACATTCAAGAGTAAAACTTCCAGAATACAAACTTGTCAAGTTAGGCAAATCCCAAAGCTTAATGAAGTTTAGCATAGAGAATGTGATTTTATCGATGGCTGCATCCTTCTCTCCTTTCCCTGTCATGGTTTCTTCATCTCCCATGTCTGTTATAATTTTTTCCATCCTTTTGCAATCTAAAATATTCATTCTCACAAGTCGCACCAAAGTTTTAGCTGTTGAAAGTGTGGCCAAATCAACCCATTGCACCTCCATACTGTTACAGTCATCAGTGTTTTAAAGGACACCGAGGACGTCACCAGAGTTTTTAATTTCTCACAGACTGATACTTCTAGATTTGTCAGAATTTCAAAAACCATGCTGGGTAGAGAATCTTCCTTCCACAGATGCAAGAACTCAGGCAATTCATGCAATATTAATTCTTTCAAGCAGGGAAATGCAATCTGAAAAGTCAATCAAAATAGTAAAATACTGAATGAGAAAGGAGAGATGAGTCCTAAAATAATAAACTGTATTAAGTATAGGGTCATACTATGGTGCTGATAAATTTATTTTCTCAAAGGAAACTGAATTAAAAAAAAAATTCAAGTGTTTTACAAGGTGTACATAAAAATCTTAATTATTTGATTTTTTATCTTAGCTTTTTTCACATTATTAAGATAAAATATTTTTGTTTTCCAGCACACATGTTGCAGTCCAAGCTATTTTTTTCTTTGTTTTAATATTTTAATTGAACAAAACAAAATTACTTAATGATACCTCTTGTGTTGCAATAGTGTTACCATTGCCAAAAGAATTCAAATAAATAGAAATTCAAACGTTAGCTTGGTGAGAAATAAGTCATGCAAATATAGACAAAACAAAGTAACCTTTTTGTCAAAGAGAGGCTGCATGCACGCCAGGTAGTTCCTTTCTTCAGTATCTTTGCTTAGTATTATGTCCACAGATGTGGAATCAGACAAGAATGTCTTCAACTTTGGGCAATTCTCAATGGATAGTCGAGTCAGAGAGTGGAATACAACTGAATTTCCAGAGCTGAATAGTGTGAGTTCCAAAATACCTTTGAGCTGCAGTATGAGCAGTTTCGGAAACTCCATCTTAATTTGCTCTCCTCTTAATTTTTCTGTGTTGATTATCCCTTCAATCGTCTTACAGTTCGGTATCACAACTTTTTTTAGTTCCACAAGACTTTTAACCATGGAACAAGAAAATAGAAATTTCAAACCATTACATTCCTCCAAAGTCAAGTTTGTTAAAGCTCGACAACAAGAAGACATCATTGGAAGCTGATTGAGCCATCTGCATTCGATCTTAATTGAGGACAGTTTCAGATTCTTCAAATTTGGGAGCACAACCTGCAAACTCAAATTTCGGTTTTTTTCTTAATGATTAAAAGAAAAGCAAGGTCTATGAACCCTTAATAATATACCATTTTACATTAATAGCCCCAAAAGTAAAATGAGAAGATGAAAAAACATACATTTTGATTGAAAAGCGGCATGTAAGTGTCAGGTTCATCTTCAGCATGAATTTCCTGGAATTCCACGTCAGGCAACAAACTGAAGCCAAAACTTGTTAGTTGTGGCAGGCGTTGAAGTGTAAGGGTGCACAGTTTAGTGAACTCAATCTCACACCTTTCATTTTCTTGGACTTGGTCTTCAACTTCTGTAGAAACAAAATCTTCTAGCTTTTCGCAGTCAGTCACGTCGATTTCCTGAAGTTGTGAAAGCTTTTTGGCCATAGGCAATGAGAAGAGATGATTCAGTCAGTCACATTTTCCAACTTTTATGATTTTTAATTTACTAAAACAGTCTGCTGCAATTGGCCATGACATATCTTCTCCAAGTTAATCAAATTACTAAGAAACAATGACTCCAGCCTAGCAAAGACATTGCATTGACCCTGACCAATTGAGTTAACAATATACTGAATCTCAAGACAATTTTGTACATGAAGATACTTCAATTGTGGGAAACCTTTCACATCAAGTTGATAAAGAACATCCTTAAAACCCTTCATTTCATCTAGATAGAGATCTTCGGTTCTTTCAACAACATTTTAACCCCATTGCCCAAATAAATGTTATTATTGAATTTCAGTTTCAACGTCTTTGAGGATTCATAATTACCTGACCACTCCCACACATCTCCAATAAATATTCTATATCTTTCCAACTTCTCAAAGATCAACAAGTCTTGTGGCATCATCCAGGCATCAACAACATGTATGTATAAAATTGTTAGGTGAGACAATTGTTTCAACTCGGCCAGACTGGCATTACTTTGTCCATCGACCTCCCATTGAACAAAACTATCACTTATATACAGCTTTTCTAAACGAGTCAAGCTTGATATCACATTTGGATTGATTACTTTAAGTTTTGAACAATTGCTCAAATCTAACAATCTTAAACGAGTCAACTATTTAATTTCTCCTGGCAACTCTTTAATATCGGAATTCTGAAAGCTAAGAATTTCTAGGTTTTTCAGCTTTCTAATGATCGCTATATCTCCTAGCAGGCACTCCTTCAAACATAATGTTTGAAAGTTTGTTAGCCTACATAGTGATGAAGGTAATGGCAACAAACGGATTTTAGTCAAATCTAAAACTTTGAGTTCCTTCGTTCCTTCAAAAAAGGTGTCTGGAATTTGGAAAGAGAGATCTTTCTTTGACAAGAAAAATAGTTGCAGTTTTGGAAATTCCAGTCTTTCAGGAAGCTCATAATTAACATCTTTCTCGGGCAGAGAAATTGTAGTTGTTTCTTTGTGTATTTTCTTCTCCAGCTCTTCTTCCAACCTTGTAATATTTTGAATGTTTAACATAAGCTTATCTGATCGTGCAATTAATCCAGCAACAGTATGAATGATGTCATGCATTTTAACGCTAGTCTTAGTATTACCATCCAACAACAAACATGAACCTTTGAGAAAGTCAATCAACTTTTGCAATTTAATCCTTCCTTCTTCCAATGTATCAACATCATTAAACAAATCCAAACCCATACAGTATCTCAATAAGTCCTCAATGCATATGCTATAACCTGCATTTTCCAGACCACAAAGTAGAAATATTGATTTCGCTTCCTCATTTTCCAAAAAATTGTAACTCAATTTTATAGCAGAGTATACATCTGCATCCATTCCTTCTATGTCTCCTGTTATTGGGCGACCTAACTGTCGTGAGGCATCTTTCCAATGCACAAGATCACTCTTATTTTTCAGTGCATTTGCAATTGTAGCAACTGCAACCAGTAAACCAGCACATTTTTGAACTACCTCAACAGCTATACCATTGAAATCACAATTTTTTGCTGTATCACCCACAATCTTCACAAACATATTCCATGCTTCCTTGTTAGACAAAGTATGAACATAGAAATTCTTCTGAACATTCATATGATTGCATAATACATGTAGATTTCTAGATGTCAGCAATATTTTGCACTGCCTCAGATCATCGTTTCTCTCCACAGTCTTCTTTTTGCTGGGCATTTCCTTTCTCATCACCCCCCAAAGGAATTCCCAGAGTTTCCAAATCAAGTTTTGCCCAAATGTTATCTAATATTACAAGAACCCTCTTTTCTTTTTTCAACCTCTGACGCAGTCTATCAGCTCTCCCAGATACACCCACCTCCTGAAATTTCAATTCTAAACTATCTGCAATTTCGTCTTGAAGTTTTTTAAGGTCTGGTGTCTGTGTTAACTCAACCATAACCACAACATCAAATAACTTCTCTTCGATAGCTCGAGCATAAACTCTTTTGACTAGTGTGGTTTTACCCACACCTCCCATTCCGTAAACTCCAATCAAGTTGACATCAGTACTCGTCAATGCCTCCATAAGATTATTAAGAACTGCCTTTCTTGAATCAAAGTCCTCGAGGCCTCTGATATAGATGGAAGTTGATTTTTGAAGGGCTGGACGGTATGAAACTTTCTCAAATTTTCCTTCTCCCAAGAGGTTGGCTCCATCCTTTGCCATCTTCGCAGCTATCTTGCTGAGAGAGTAACGAGTCATGAGATTAGAGCAGAAGCCTATTGAACACAGCTTCTTTGCTTTTTCTTCATCATCAATTACGGGTTTTACAACCCCTTTAGTGAATTCATCCACATTATTCATCCATTCCTCAACAATCTTTTCAATCTCATCCCCTTGTCTCGTAGCCTCGTCAACAGAATGCTGCAACATTTCTCAGCTTCTTAACTTGTTTCTGGAGCTCCTCCAAGTTGCTCTTGAATTTGAACGGATAACATATGTGCTTTCCAATGGGAACAAGCAACAACTCTCCAACTTTTGCTACAATTGAAATAACTATGTCTGCCATTTCCACTCCTTGCTTTCTCTTTTTTCTCCTCTCTCTTTGTTTTTGGTAGATTTACAATAACGGAGTAACAATAAAAGTGTCTCTATTTAAACAAACAGAAGAACAAAAACTAGATGACAAGAAAAAAAAAAATTCTTGTCTTTTTTTTTATAATAAACATAGCAATAATTTTGAGAAAATCAGAAATGTTCAATTAGCAGAATGTTTGGACAAATAGATAACTGATACAGATAAATCTACGAAACAAGACCAACAAAGAATACGAGAAATTGATAGTTTTTTTTTTGTGGGGGGGGGTATTAAGTGTATGCAAACTGAAAAGCAAAGCCAATAAACTGAAGAACAATGAGTCACAAAAGTAAAAGGGAAAAAAAGATCAACAAAAACGGTTAATTAAAAGAAGAAAGTTGAGAGGAAAATGCACCTCTGTTTGTAAATCAAAGCAAGAACAAGTAATAGGACTGGCAAGAGAAGAACAAGGTCTTCCTATATCTCCCCGGAATGGCAGTTTCGAGCTATAACCACTGAAACAATAGAAGAAATTGATAGGTTAACAGCTACATTTACTTGTGCATCTCTCTCAAAGCTAATTCAAAGGATCAGAAAGAGAACTAACAGTCACTGCCCAAAACCTTCTATAGTCTAAACTATTGGATTATTTTAATATAAAATGGTTTATCAAATAAAATTGAGAATGACCTCACCAAAAATAAAAAAAATTAAATGAGGATGAACTTATATCAAAATAATAATAAGGGCAATTACCGATTAGGTCCTGATCTTTTTTTAAAATTCCAAATTGTTTGTGATTTTTACAAAAGTGATTAAATTGGTCCTCACTTTTTTCCAAGTGTCAAATTAGTCCATCTCTTTAAGAAATGACCAAATTAGTCCCTCTAATGATTTAACGATGTTAAATATAACAGTTAACTTTAACAATTTTAGTTAAAGTACGTAAATACTCTTTCTTTGTCATAATAGAGTAAAGTATTTGTCTTTTGTGCATTAAATTCATCATTATAAATACAATAAAATCCAAAAATATTATTAATGAAACATCATTTGTACCTTTTAAATTAAAATTTTCTTTAAAAAAATCAAAAAATATTTTAATAAGACAATGTCAATTACACTCTTAGTTACCATTCATTTCCAGTTTAGTCTTTTCCATTTTTATATAATTGTTATTTTTTTTTGTTAACATTATACAAATATTGTTGTCAAAATTATTCAAAAATCAAAACTCACAAATAAAATAAACAAAATATACATATGTTAAAAAGGAAAAAATATAAGGACCAATTTAGTCACTTTGTAAAAGTCGCAAACAATTTGAAATTTTAAAATGAGTCCATGACCTAATTGGTAATTGCCCTAATAATAATAATAATAATAATTAATGCAAATCATCCGTGAACAAATGTGGTACTACACATCCCTTCCACATTGGTGGTGAGGGGTTTGAATCCCACCATATGAATTTTACAAGTATGATGGAGTTTTCTCCTAATTTAACCGGAGTAGATATCCATACCGTTTATGTATTGTCTGATCTTGACAATAATAATAATAATAATAATAATGATAATAATAATAATAATAATAATGCAACAATGTTCATTTTACAAACATGTGTATGAAGTTTTCTCCCCATTTAACAGGAGTAGATATCCAAACCGCATATGTATTGTCTGATCTTGACAAGTCCTGACAATCATATTATAATACTTCAAAATAGACTAATGGTCGCAATACAGACGGCCCAGCCTTTTAACAAACCGTGCGAAAGAGGTTTGCCATTCTTAACAGACCGGGCCTAGACTCGGTAATCGAACTAAGATTCTTGAGGAAGAGATAAGTTTTTTTTTTATGGGAATCGAACCAAGTTTCCTAAGGAAAAGGTAGTGTGACTTAACTATTTCAATACAAGTTCAGTTTTGTTAAGTTATGCATATTTTAATATATATATATATATTGTTTATTAAGTTTTTAAATATATATATATATATATATATATATATGGGGTCGACTTGTAGGCCTCATACATGAGGCTTGGCCTGGCATGGCATGCGTAATTATGCAAGCCTCTGCATGGCTTGCTTGCCTTGCTAGGCCTCGCCTGGTTGGTGGCCGTGCCGGTTTGGGCTTGGCCTGCCAGACACTTCCCATTTTTCCACCACTAAACTAGATGATGATTACTATAAATGGGAGATTTCCAAAACCCCCTAAGGTTTGATTATTTTTGGAAAACAATCCTCTAGTTTTTTATTTCAATGAAGACCCCCTTGAGCCGTAAAAGGTACCATAATGGCAGTGAACAACATGTACATGGTTTAATAGGCTCAAGTGGGTTTTCATTGAAATAAGAAATCAGGTGGTTGTTTTCCAAAATAAGTCAAAAAATGGGGCAGCTTTAGAAATCTCTCTAAATCAAAATGAAAATTATCAAAAATAACCATGTATATTATATGAAATTTGTTTTAATGACATATAAATTTTAACCATTAATAATCATATCATAAAATTTATTTCATTCCATAACCACAAAATTACAAAATACCCCGTAACATTTTTCTATTTTTTGCACACAAAAACAAAGGTTAAACCCTAACAAAATTGAGGAGTTCAAGAGAGCCTGTTTTGGGCACTACTTGGACTTACTCATATGGAGTATTTTCAAGTGTAGTTTGTTCATAATATTCTTTTAAGACAAATACGCATCCCAAGTGGGGTGGACTATGGGTGTCATTATGGGTTGACGGGTCGTGTTAAGGTCAACCCGAACACGACACGATTATTAGATGGGTCAATTCCTATCAACTTAAACACAACATGATAAAATAGGGTCAATATGAACATGACACGCATAACCCATTTAATAAACGGGTTCAACGGGTCATGTCAAATGAACCGTTAATACTATTATCACTAAAATTTACCTTAAAAATAATAAATTCACAAACCAAATCCATAGAAAAATACCAAAAAATACTAATCAAATAAACCATCAATCTAGAAATTCTAAACTATAATAAGAAATTCAAATCTATAATAACTCTAAAGTCCACAAATAATAAGATAGCAAAGCTGTTATTTCAAAAAAAAAACAATATAGTAGAAGCTAACATACAAACACAAACAACAAGAGTCTTGAGATTCAAAAAGAAAAAAAAGAAACAACAACAACAACAAGAGTCTTGAAATGATGCTCTTACAGCCCAAAAGAAAAAACATAGCAAGGACGATGATGACAATATTAAGGACAAAACATCACAGTATTATCAGTAAAGTGCTAGATGGCGACACGAGAGTAGTAGCTCCAGATTCCGGTGATG
Source organism: Dipteronia sinensis (assembly GCA_033220585.1). Classification (NCBI taxonomy): domain Eukaryota; kingdom Viridiplantae; phylum Streptophyta; class Magnoliopsida; order Sapindales; family Sapindaceae; genus Dipteronia; species Dipteronia sinensis. Next base: position 50,493,186 of record CM065641.1, on the reverse strand, counting down.
CGGCCGGCAAATGCGAGAGAGACAAGACAATTGTTTCGGTTTGAATCGTTTGATGTTTGAATGGATAGAAACGGTTGAGAGAGCTTTTTTAGTTTTTTTTTTAAATGAAGCGGCTGAGACAGTTGAAAAGTGAATATAATGAAATTTAGGTTTAGGGTTTTTAATTTTCACTTTATATACCATTCGTAAAATTTATAAAAATTCCCTTAACACTAAATTTACATATTTGCCCATACGAATCGTGTCAACCCGTGACCAGCTAAGCTCAACCCAAACACGACACGTTTATTAAATGGGTTAGACAGGTTGACCCATTTACTGACACAACCCGTTTAGTCTCAACCCTTCAACCCTAACTCGTAATAAATAGGTTTATGCCGTGTCGACCCATCGTGTCGTGACCCATATTGCCACTCATAAGGTGCACGATTAAATATGGCTTGCGATAAAAAGAACCAAGGTTAGATTTGGCCAGAAAGAGTTCTGTTTGTGCACGGGATTGAATTTCAGTTTGTTGTTTGTCATTATTTTTAGAGAATATGTTCCCATGGAAGATGGTATTCATGTAAGGTATTTTGAGGGTGCAAAGGGTTTGTTGTTATATGAGGTGTTTAATGCATTCATTACACTGGCGTTTCAGTGGTCGCATGATGCTTTGAAGTTGGCTTTGGTTTTGTTTGCCAACATTATCATGTTTGGTCATGATGACATGAGACAAGTGTCTTACTAGTTGTGTTCGCTAGTGGAGGACGTTGATGCTTTTAACAATTTTGTATGGGGTCAATAATGTTTTCATGATGACTTTACACTACATTCGCTAAGGTTTCATGGTCCCAGATCTAGATGGTCTTGCTAGCAGATACAACCTACTTGGATTCATATAGGGATCACAAGTATCCAATATTTTTTTATAAAGATTCAAGTATTTGATTATGTTTCCTAAATACATATGGTTTTAAAGGTTTTTGTTTGTATTTTTTTCGTAGTTCTAGGTAGCAAAGGCTATACTTGTAATGCGTTACAAACTCTAGCAATGAGTACGACGGCCGAATTGGGCATGACGCGCCACGATTTAAGAAGTGGAGTTTCATCAAGAGGACATCAAAGATGATAGCTACGTAGTTAAATATGGAGACCCATGGGAGGGTAGATGTTGTGAAATTTTTAGTTATGTTATTCTATTTTTTTTCCTTTTTTTTTGCTTACACGTTGCTTATGAATGTTTTGTTCATGATGATTCAACTTACAAGGATTTTAGAGCTTGAGTTAACACCATGTGAGGAACGAAAATCTCATTGGAGAGACATTGATGTGGACATATTTGATAGACCCTATGAGAGCCGGGTGATGAGGATCAATTTGTGGTACTAGGGTTGAGGAAGCACTAACATACAAAGAATAAGAACAAATATGCCGGACTGTAGGAGTTGCAGCAGAGAGTACGTGCTCGGGCAGACATCCTGGAGTCGAGCATACCTAGATCTATATATTCACATACACTGATATGTCCAAGTGTTGACACCCATTCGTTTCTTCACGTGTCGATGCACCAGTATCTCCAGGTGTTGATCCAACATGTGCTCAAGACTATTAGCCTTCTACTTCACCTGGTGCGGCACATCTGGATTCACAAATGTGTCACAAGGTAAAAATCCTTCACATTATTGTTATTCACATTTTATGTATCGTTGATTTAATTACAAGCAACTACATATTATATAATAATTGTCGCTGGTATTAATTATTCCACGTAACTCCACAGTCTTACAAATGTGACTTGGAAAGATTGTTTGATACATTGAACTTCATATCAGACTGCATCCAGGAAATAGTAAATGACTATGTAAGATTAAAGATGGTTGTGCTAAGGTGCGAGTTTGGAGAAATGTTTAGTTTCCAAGTATGTTTCTCCACATCTCTTGTACCTTATATACCCAAACAATATGTTTCAGTCATTGTAATAGTTAATTTGAAATTTTAATAGCGGAACTACCAAGACATGTTCTTCTAGACTCCATAAAGATGAGATCTGTTGGAGCATCGTGATGTGGCAAAACACGATGCAGGCGGAGGGGATGATCACACAGTACACAATGCATCAGACAGAGGAGATGGAGTGTAGGTCGTTGATGATGACTCAGATTTGTTGCAACCAACAGACATTCATGATGATTTGTTGGCCATAGTGGTTTGGGGGCAGATGATGTTAGCCCTCCATATGGCATATTAAAATAACTTAGGTTTTTCTTGTAAGCCCTAGAGTCGTGCAGTAAAAGGAATTTTAAGCTTTAAAAAAATATTTGAGCAACTTAATAACCTTATACGATATATAAGAACAAAATAGGCAAGTTTGTAAGCATACCTCAAGGCTAACTCCTTCGCTCTTTCACTTCTTGATTTTGCTTTCCGATTTGTACCAACGGATCTTCCACGCTATCTCTTAGGTTCTGACTAATGGGATTTATGCCCTAAAACTTGTAATTTGTAAATATAAATGAAACAGTAATAAAAGAAGTAGTATATTCATTCAATAGACTTGTCTCATACATTTTAAATCACATGTATTTAATATCCTAGATTGTCGGATGTAATCTCGAGCTGAGTATATGAATGTCATATACAGTGGATTAAGTTTGAGATGAGCAATCTAAAGAGTCTGTAGATAGCAAATAAAGCTGAGTACTTTATTTGTGGTTAATCTACAGCTGTGGTCCATTCCGTAATGTACGGTGGTCTTATCTTGGACTTTTCATATGGTGATATGAGAATGAAAGCACCTTGTATGATGTGATCATATAGGACTGGGCCACGATTTATATGAATCTCTCACCAAGATCCGTTACACGATAAGATTCATATTCATCGACAAATAATGGATGTATGTGGGTGATCTTAATCCTTAGTGTCTTACTGACTCCTTCAGGTTAAATCGTGGTTTTTTAAATGCCATGGGTGAGATCGGATGAGATTCCCGGTGAAAATGCTCTGTATGTTGGAATCACGGTTTGGCTTGTAGCTGGGAAGGTCTGAGCACAATAGTGGAATACAATCCTTCTTGCAAGAAGTAGATAGTAGTTCTCTTAAGGATTGATTCGAGGCTTGAACGATATGAGTGCTCTTCTGCTTCCGTAAGGAGAAAGTATTTACTGTTCATTAGAGAATTAATGGTACTTAATGGAATGAATATAATTGGAGGGGTATAACGGATATTATGAACCAGCTCCATTTATGAACTACTGTGGAGTATCATACCATATGTAATAGCTATATCGATGGCACCAATCTTGTTTTGGTTTGTGTAATACATCTACAGTGTGAGAGTGCAGCCTCGAGTTTTTAGTGGAATAATTGTGAAATATTAATTAAAAAGTTTAGTTAATTATTTCCAAGGATTATTAGAGCTCAAAACTGTGAATTCATTTGGTCCCCTTACTAGCCCGATTGTTTAAGGTAACAAGAGACACGGTTAATTAATTGGATTGTCCAATTATTTGTGTTACGAAAATGACACAGTAATTCAGTGATTAATTGAATAATGAGATTATTTAATTAATAAAAATCGATTATGAGATTATTTGATTGACAAATTAATGACAATTAATTATTAATAGAGGTTGTAGATTCAAACCATAACTAAAATAAAATAATGAGATTCTTTTATTTAAGTCAAGTGTTTCAGTCTTAGAGAACAGGATTATGTGGGTTTAAGAATTCTAATATCCCATTGTCACTAAAATACTAAATGTCATATTTAAATATATGAGATATATTTTTGGAAAGATTTTGGTATCCAGTTTAAATATATGGAGATATATTTATATAACTGGGAGACTGAATGGTTGAATCACGAACTGATGAGATTAGTGAAATACATGAGAGCATCACTGTTATAATTAATAAGAGTGACTCGCGGCCAATTGAGCAAAAACAATAAAAGATATGAAATACTCATTAAAGCACCACTAATTGTTAGGTAAAGAATAATCACTTTCATTTTGTTTATTACAAGAATGAGCACTTTCTTTTTTATTTATTAAAAGAGAGAGCACTATGCCTATTAAACAAAAGAAGAAAGTTTGGTATGCATAATTATTCGGCTATACCAATGAATGAAAGCAAAAGCAAATGCATTTAATATTTTGATAATGGGGCATAATGCATTAAAGAAAGAAAAGGTAATAAGCACTATACATTTTTTTAAAGGAAAGCAAAATCCATTTTATTATAGAATAAAAAGAAAGCACTTATAAAGGAAGCTTTTTATTTCATCTTGACTTCTAGTTCTTCATTCATACTTTGCCGAGAGAACAAGAGAGAGAGAAAAAAAGTTTTTTCGTACTCTTTCTTATCAATTTGCTTAAGTTGCTTGGCCGAAAACAAGAGAAGATAAACAAAAGAGTTTTGTTTCTATGTTCTTTGCTCTCTAGTATAACTTCCATTTAATTCCCTGAAATTTGTGATGCGCTCACGCGTGGTTACCGGATCACGGGTCATAACGAGGAAGATCCAAAGGTAACAAATCAGAATAAAACGCAAAGAAAACGAAGGAGTTGACATCAATGGTAAGTTCTAACTTCTCATATTCATTCTTATATATCGTACTGGTTATTTACTTTGTTGCAAAAAAATTTAAAATCTGTTTTCCCGCTGCTAACACCGGCAACTGCGTGTGGGCATGTCACGAGCTTCAGGAGGTTATATGTGTAAGCCCTAGAGTCTCGCAACGGAAGGAAGTTTTAAAACTTTAAAAAATATATTTAAGCGACTCAATGAACCTGTACGATCTATAAGAGGAAATTAAAGGCAAGATTCGAAATCATACCACAAGGCTAACTCCTTCGTTATTTAATTCTTGAATTTGTTTTCTGATTTGTACCACTGGATCTTTCTCACTATCTCTCAAGTTCCAGTAACTGCGTGTTGGCACGTCACGGGCTTCAGGAGGTTGAATGGAAGTTGAAGAAACAACACAAAACAACATTTACTTTGTGTATAGAGAATTCGGCCACTTAAATCATAAAGAACAAAAAAAAACTTTTTTTTATATATATGTTTTTCTTTTTGTGGCCGCACCACTTGTTTCTCTTTTCCTATATTGTTTGTGTGTTTCAACGTTCACCAATTTAGAGCTCTTTCTTTTTGTTTTTATAATATATCTTTATATATTTTTAAAACAAAATACTAATCTTTTTCCAAATATATCTCTATATATTTAAAATGAGATAATTAGTATTTTAGTGACCAAGTTAGTATAGGATTCTAAATCCCACATAACCCTAGTTCACTAAGACTTGAACACTTGACATATTTAGGAAATAAAAATAATCTTATTATTTTATCCTTTGTCTCAGTCATGGTTTGAAACTGTAACCTTCAATTAATAATTTTAAATTATTAATTTATTAATTAAATAATCTAATTATTTAATTAATTTAATTATTAAGATATTAATTAAATAATCTCATCATTTAATTAATTCTATGAATAAATATGTGTCACTTTCGTAACACAATTAATTGGACAATCCAATTAATTAACCATGACACTTGTTACATTTAACATTCCGGGCTAGCAAGGGGACCTAGTGGACCCACAGTCTTGAGCTCCAATAACCCGTAGAAAAATTAATTAAACTCTTTAAATAATATTTCATGATTATTAACCTCGGAGTTACTCCACTAAAAACCCGAGGCTGTACTCTCGTAACTGTAGATATTTTTACATAAATCAAAATTACAGTTGTCCATCGATATAGCTATTACATATGGTATGATCCTCCACAAGCAGTTCATAATTAGAGCTAGGTATAAAGTCTGTTATACCCCTCTAATTATATCTTTTCCATTAAGTACAATTGATTCTCTAATGAACAATAAATCCTAACTTCTCTTACGGAAGAAGAAGAATGCTCATATTGTTCAAGCCCCGAATCAACCCTTAGGGGAACTACTATCTACTTCTCGTAAGAATGAGTGGATTCAACTATCGTGTACAGACCTTCACAGCCATAAGCTAAACTGCGATTCCAACATACAAAGTTATTGATCGGGAATGGAACTACGATCTCACCCATGGTATATCAAAAACTACGATCTTACCTGAAGAAGTCGATAAGACACTCATGATTAAAATCACTCATATATAGCCATCATTAGTCGATACATATAAATCTCATCATGTAACGGATCTTGGTGGGAGATTCATATAGATCGTGGCCCAGTTCTATAGGATCACATCATATAAGGTGTCTCCATTCTCATATCACCATATAAATAGTTTATGATAAGAACACCTTACATTACATAATCAACCGCAGCTGTAGATTAACCACAAATAAAGTACTCAACTCTCTTTTCTATCTACAGACTCTTTATATTGTTCATCTTAAACTGAATTCCTTTGTATATGAAACTCATATACTCAGTTAGAGATTACATCCGACAATCTTGGATGTTAAATACACATGATATAAATGTATGAGACAGATCTATAAAATGAATAAACTACTTCTTTTATTAATGTTTCATTCACATTTACAAATTACAAGCTTTAGGGAATAAATCCCAACAATCTCCCACTTGCATTAAAACAGCTGAGACATATATCGTAACCCTAGACCCTCTAGGTGACCTTCAAACACTTCAGCCGATAAGGTCATCGTAAATGGATCAACATGATTTTCCAACGACATTATCTTGGTCACGGTCACATCCCCCCCTACACTATTTCTCTGATGATGCTATTTTCTCTCTATATGCTTCCCTCTCTTGTGGCTTCTTGGTTTTTCGAAATTAGCCACAGCACCACTGTTATCACAATAAAGTGTGATGTGCTTATCCAGATTTGGAACAACTTCCAGATCAGTCAAGAAATTACGGAGCCAGACAACCTCTTTAGTTGTTTCACAAGCTGCTAAATATTCGGCTTCCACAGTGGAGTCAGCAATCATGATTTCTTAACACTCCTCCATACTATGGCTCCACCACCAAGGGTGAAAACTGATCCAGACGTGGATTTTCTAGAATCCCTGTCTAACTGAAATTCAGAATCTGTATATCCTAACGGGATCAAATCCTTCCCGAAAAATACTAACATATAGTTTCTCGTTCTTCGAAGATACTTGAGAATGACATTTACAGCAACCCAATGATCCAATCCTGGGTTGGATAGAAACCTACTAGCTACTCCTACTACGAAGCAGATGTTAGGTCTCGTGCATAACATAACATAAATAAGACTGCATATTGCAGACGTATAGGGAACATGTCTCATATCTTTAATTTCTTAAGGTGTCTTAGGACTCTGTTCCTTAGACAAGTGAACTCCATGCCTATAAGGTAAATTACCTTTCTTGAAGTTCTGCATCGTAAATCGCACAAATAACTTATCGATATACGATGCCTGAGACAATGTTAAGAGTTTATTCTTACGATCAGTAATTAATTGGTTCCCAGAACATAACTCGCCTCTCCTAAATCTTTCATTTAGAATTGGCTAATCAACCAGCTTTTTACTTCCGACAATACCCCTATGTCATTCCCAATGAGTAGGATATCATCTACGTATAGGACAAAGAAAATTACTTTCTTGTCAATGATGCGCTTGTAGACATATGGCTTATCAACGTTTTGCTTGAAGCCACAGGTTTTAATAGCAACATCAAACCTGATGTTCCAAGATCTAGATGCTTGCCGTAAGGAAAAACAAGCAGTAGAAGCGTAAAGTTTGATTGGTATATTTCAAAAAGAATTTCTTTAAAGAAGAATACCTTAACTCTTTGATTAATTGATATATAGAAAGTATATCGTACCTTTGTAGCGTGAACCCGACTTGAAGTTGCGTTAGTGATATTCTGCAAGAACTTCCAATCCAATCAAGAACGTGAATCACCTAAGAGCGTGGTCTCCCTTTCTTTGAATTGTGTACCTAAATATGGATAACAAAAAAAAACCTTTTCTTTTTCCTTAGTCATAAAAACTTCCAAGAGATAACAAAAAACGTTCTGGTCACTTTTGAATTCTCAATCTCTTGATCGAAATTCGGGTGAACCTAATTCGAAATTATGCACAAAGCCTTTTGATGTAAAAGCTATTAGTGCACTATTGAAATAAAACGTTCTCTTCTCTGTTTTCCCCTTGGCCGAATTCTCACACTAGTCTAAGATATGGATTCTATTTTTCAAGCTAAAGAAAAATAACTCTCAAGCAAGCCTTAGGGTTTTTGCTGAATTTCACTCTATGTTATATATAGTGGCTGAAATTCTTGCCCTAAACTATTTAGGGTTGGCCGAAAATCCCTTTTCTTTTATTTTAGGGTTGGCCGAATTCCTTGTTAGTCTTTTAGGCAATGACCAAAATCCTCTACCAAAAAGGATTTGTATTTCCATAAAAGACTCATATCAATCTTTTTGAATTCAAACCCTAATCCAATTCTTTAGTGTATTTGTGACTATATCAAAAACTTTCTAATTTGACTAGATAAATAAATTCATTTTTATTTATCTACTTGCCAAATAAAGTCTTTAATATTTATTATACTACCAACAATAGTATAATACTAAGAAACATATTTCCTAGTCAGAAAAAGATTTTGATTCTTAATTAAATAATTAATCAATCAATTAATTAATTTCCATTTAATTAAATACTAAAATTAAAAACAATATAATAGGCTATTATATTTAGCCTTGCCGTCCAAGTCCATATATGGGCATATATATTGTTTATCCTATTTTATTGAATCCATTGGACCTTAATAAAAGGTCCACATGTGAACTATGTCCATTCTTATTAAAAGAAACAAGTCCACCTGCCTTAATACAATTCTAGATGGACCCATAATTAGTCCAGTAGAATATATCAAGTGATCCATGCAAGTCGGTGTGGATTGGGGATCTTGGCGGGCTATCTAAATTTAAGCTCCAATAAACATAACCTAATCACAATCAACAAATGATTCACTTAGGCCCGATCTATTAATTTTAGTTCATTCCACGAAAGAACTAAAATTGTACTCTTAAATAAAGATAGAATAAGTATATGTTTTCCATTCATACCCTAGACAATCTTATTGGAGATAGTGTATCCTCGTGAATAATATCAGTAATCGTCAAGAGCTCATAGACCGCCTATAGCTCTCCTAGCACTACTAGAAAAATAATGTTTTATCACACAAAATAACGATGGTTTTTAAAAAAGCGACAAAAATCTTGATGGTTTTTAAAAACCGTCATAAAGTCGTGATGGCTTTTAAAAACCGTCATAAGATCGTGATGGTTTTTAAAACCCATCGTAAAAGCATGATGCTTTGAACCATCATTATCCCTTCAAATAAAATAAATATATTTGACAAACCCTAATTACCCTACACTCCTTTTATCTCTTACACTCTCTTATTGCCGCCTGAAAATACTACTCAAGCGTGTGTCTACAACCTAGAGGGGGGGGGGGGGGGGGGGTGAATAGGTTTTAATCAAGTTAATTACCAATTTTTCTTGATTAGTCAATATTAAAAATTCACCTCATAAACAAACATACAAAATCAAGTGTAAAGTGCGGAATAATAAATAACACTTGATTTTTACGTGGAAACCCTTCAACGAGGGAAAAACCACGGGATATCCTTCTAGCCACACACGATCCTCAAATCCACTATTGTAATGATGTTTACAACCTAGGTTGACCTCTAGTCACACCATTCTCGGTCACTAACCCACCACTACTACCCAACGGGCCTTTATAGTGAATCCTTGATCACTTTGCTTGCCAACCACACCTTGGTTGTAAGACTTCACTTGCTTGTACACTACACCTTGCTTGTACACTACACCTAGTAGTCACAAGACTTAACTCTCAAAGAAGAGATTAACAACCTAAGTGAATATATGAATATTCAAAATGCAAATAATGCTAGGCAACACTAAATGCTTATCTAGGAATTAAGGATGACACTAAGTGCAAATCCTAGATATCAATGTCTATATGAATGCTCATAAAGACCTAACTAGATATAGATATGCAAGTCTAAACTCTAGTCATCAAACAAAGCCATATCAACATATGTTGTCATTAATCATGGCAAGGACAATAAATGCAATCAATGAATCCTAATTAGCTAGAGGGCAAATATGTCCTAAATGCATGCTATCACAATACAAACTCAAGCATACAAAGGAACTCATAAATAGATGCATTAAATAGAGTCCTAGCATTTAATCAACTAATAAATGCAATAAAAACACAATCTTGGAAAGTATGAACAAATGATAAAGATGGGTTTTTTGTTCAACTTACCAAGTCAACTAATGATGAAAACCCATGCCTTAAAGATGCATGAAGATGATGGGTTTTGGGTTTGGAGATGTAAGTGCCTCACTTTATGATTAGCTTATTTCGTTGACAAAATCACATTTGGGGTTAATCATTGTAAATGGGTAGATTAGGAATTGAAGATCTTCCAATTAACTCCAAGTGCTTCAAGAAAGGTAGATTACTTGACTCTACTTTTACTTGAAGGGATATAGCTGCACACACTCACTTACATGCATTATATTCTTGTTTACATACAATTGGATGATGTATTGTATGTCACTTATCATACTCCACACTTGCACATATTGCACATCACTTTGTGTGTTGAGTCTGCCTAGAAAATAGGGTTTCGTCTAGTACCGCGGCCTAGACCTCTTTGCAAGCACTGCTTGCACAGCGGCATACAGAGCGGTAATCATCAGTCGGCTCATGCTACCTGGACCGCGTCCTGTACACATGTACGCCTAGCGGTCTGTGACACGGTAAACTTTAGTAGGCCCCTGTTGCCTTGACCGCGGCCTGTGCACTGCACGCACAGCGGTCCAAACCGCGTTGTTGTCCAGTAGGCACACTGCTGCGTGTACCGCGGTCTGGACAACTTGCCCGAGCCACGGTATGCACATCGTAATGACGGGTTTTTGTTACTGTTTTCAAAATGGTGTCATTTCGTCTAGGGCTTGATATATATATATATATATATGCCATTTCCTCTTCTTTGCCTCCTTAGAGCTTCAGAATTCATTCTCTTTCATTCCTTTTAGAGCTCAAGAGTGTCTTGCAAGAAAAGGTTGCAAGACACCATTTTTATTGTCCAAAACCCAATCACCCATCATTCATTCATGGTTCTATCATCATCTAGCTTCATCTAGGATGTTTCTAAGCATGGGTCTTCATCAACATAGCTTACTTGGTAAGTAGAACACCACTCTCATCCATCTTTGTGTTCTTGCTTAACAAGCAATCTCTTTTATGTCTCGTATGCATCTAGTTTATAATTTTTCATTATAAATAGAGATTTTTGTTGATGTTTGGGTTGTTGTATTGTGATAGCTATTGCATCTAGGAATGCTTTGATTTCATATAGCTAGGTTATATGTGTGTCATATAGCAACATGATATCTAGGATTGTTTGAAGCATTCATACATGACTAGATAAGCATTAAATGTGTTGACCTTGCATTTTGTGCATTTAGAATATCATCATATTCACTTTAGGTTTCATATCTCTTCACTTAAGAGTTAAATCTTGTATTTACCTTGAGTAGTATACAAGCAAGAGCCTAAAATCACTATTAAAGGCCTGCGGGTAGCAAGGACGGATTAGTAACGGATTAGGTGTGATGTGGTCAACCTAGGTTTTAACCGTTTCTGCAAATAGTGGATTTGAGGGTTCGATTGGCTATTAGGCCCGTGAGTTTTTACCCAGTTGGAGGGTTTCTCACGTAAATCATATAATTTGTCTTTTTGTTTATTCTGCACTTTTATTATGGCAATGATTGATTGTGATAGAGATTAGGAGCTGTGTTGTTTAATTTTGATTAATCAAAAAGATGACATTTAATTTAACTAAAACCTATTCAACCCCCTCTAGGTTGTTTTATCACTCTTAGTGTATTTTCAGGAGAGTCAAGGAACAAAGCTTGAAGCTTTCTCTCTCTAAGGGTTGTTCCCTCTCTCAAAAATATGTTTTTTTTGGCTCTGAAATGAGTTGGGGAAGAAGAGAACATATATATAGAAACCCTAGACAAAACTGCTTCGTTCTGGGCTTGGGAATCAAAATTCCGTCAATATCGCTCGCTGGACCGCGGCTCGGGTAAGTGCCTAGACCGCGGTACACACGACAATGTGCCTACTGGACAACATCACGGTTGGGACCGCTGTGAGTGCAGTGCACAGGCCGTGGTCAAGACAACAGAGGCCAACTGAAGTTTACCGCTCTGTATGCCGCGGTGCAAGCAGTGCCTGCCAAGCAGTCTAGGTCACGGTAAGAGAAGAAACTCTCTTTTTCCAGGCAGACTCAACAAACTAAGTAATGTGCAATATGTGCAAGTGTGGAGTGTGATAAATGGCATACAATGCATCATCCAATTTTATGTAAACAAGAATATAATGCATGCAAGTGGGTGTGTGCAACTAAAATCTCTTCAAAAGAGTCAAGTCAAGTAAACTAGCTCTCTTGAAGCTCTTTGGGATGACCAGAAGCATGTCTTCGAGAAAACCACACTTGGAGAACCTATGCAACCCGTTACATAAACATCCCCAATGTGATTTGTCATGAAATAATCCAATCATAAAAATTGAGGTTCTTACAATCTCCCCCTTTGGCTATTTCATGACAAAATCACCACTCACAAAATAATCCTCACAAACAAAAATAAAGCTATTGGTCAACAAAGTAATTCTACGATACATTAAGAGAAACCTAGGATCTAAGCCTTCAAGGTCTTCAATCTCTTCGTAGATCATCATACCTACACACAAATAGCAAGAAAGCACTTTCCAAGAACAAGTGCAAGTGAGGTGAACAAATATAAAAAACAATTGCACTCAATAAAGCAATACAAAGAATGCATGTGCAATGCTCCCCCTAAAAGGTTACTCTTTCTCATGAGGCTTTTCCCCCAAAGCATAAACAATAAAGCATAAACAATGCTCCCCTTATATCTCTCACTCCCCCTATATATCTTAAGACTTCTCCCCATTTTTGTCATGAGATAGGCAAAGGAGCTCCCCCTATCGGGTTGCTTTAGCAAAGAGAGCTATTCGTACTAATACATTGCATAATCATATACACAAACTTTATGCAGCTAAAATAATTGAGAGAGATTCAAGAAGTTTTATTTAATGAAAATGTGTGAGATTGTTGCTTTGCATGCAAGACATATAGCATTCAAGTTCAAGCATTGGTATTTGGCAAAGCAAACATCAAAAGAATTTCCAAAAGAATTCAAACCAATTTATACCCTTTTGTCATAAGCAAACAAGATATAGTTTTTCAAAAGAATTTTAATTTAAAGAGCAACTATATCAAACTTTATAAGCGAAACAAGACATGAGTGACTTTTGCACCCTTTTTGATTTTTTTGGGTAAGATACCCGTATGATAGTAGCCTTGTTCAACTAATAAAGAGAGAGAGAAGAAAAAATTGGATATAAAATCCTTATTGATTGAATGGATACTAGATCCTTATTGAGTTTAGTCTTCTCATTTGGTTTCACACAATTTTTGCATATAAGCAATCAAAAACATTTCATGCATATCATTTTAAGCATGTAAAAAAAAAAGTTCACATGTCATGGAGATAAATTATAGGTCATTCAAATGTACTTTTCCAATCAAATCTTCTAGTCTAAAAATGCATGTTTGAACATAAATATGACATGGATTGCAAGTAAAGCAATGTTGCACACTTATTAAGAAAATACCATATAAGCTTATATGTGCAACCAATCATCTCTAGCAATTATAAAAGAGCATAAAATTAATCAACTTTTTGCATATAGCAAATCATGCAAGTTTGCTCTCTTTGCTTGAGCTCCTCACATGTGGTCAATTCCAACCAAGTCATTGGGAGGCATGAGCCCATATAGACTTACCAAGTCCGATGGACCTAGTTGCATCTACGGGTGTCACATGGGCACTAAGGCAAGCGAGTTCATTCTTTCTAACCCACCTAGGTTCCACTTTAACAATTTTAGTGGTCATAGACATGTTTCTAGGTTCCCTAGGATTATGCAAACTTGCCCTATTTTTCAACCGTTTTTCTTTCATGCTCTCTAATTTACACTTCTTAATGTATTTAAAGCAATTTGGTCTTAAGTGACCAATCATACCACAAAAATGACAAGTAGGTATAAAGTAAGGATTTATACCATAGCATTGAGATCTCACGAGGCATCGCCATGTTGATGAGGTTGGCTTTGATGGTGTATCTTTTTGCTTCTCCTTGGAGTTTGAGACGATTGGTTGCACCTTTGTGGTCTAGCTTGTTGAGGAGGTTGAGCCGGTAGATCATGCCTTCTTGGTTGAGCATGCCACTTATAGTCACCTCCTTTCTTGATAGTTGACTTGTTAGAGGAGGCGGTTGGCTTCTCAAGGAATTGTCCTTTCTTCTTGGATTGCCTAGGCTTTGGTAAAGTTGCCAAGGCTTGTGTGGACTTTCCTTGAGTGGAAGGTTGCTTGGATGAAGCTTTGCTCTTACCTTGAGCTTGAGGTTGTTTGACCTTGGCCTTGTTTAATTCTTCAAGGCACATCATCTCTCTATCCTTGAAAATCTTCAAGGTGATGTCTTTGTTGGTAAGTTCATATTTCATTGCCTTCATCCTTTGGTGGCAATCTGTAATCTCCTTCTCATACTTGGACACATCAATCATGTCCATCTTCAAGGAGTTATCAATGGAGGTCTCCTTCTCCATGGTCTTCAATTTGGAGACAAGAATGGAGATGTCTTCCATTTGCTCATATGTGATCTCTTTGTACGTTTGAAGTTGATTTTGACAATTTTGCTTGTTTTCTTCAAGGGTACAGATCTTTTCCTCCCAGGAAATCTTCCACATTCTCAAAGTCTCATTCTCCTTGGAAAGCTCTTCATTTAGCTTCAAAACTTTAAGAAGGATCACTTGACACTCCTCAATTGAGTTAATTCCCTCATCAAGGCCTTTGCCTTAGTCACTTGTTATCACACCAACACTTTCCTCTTTATTAGAGTCAAGATTCAAGGCCATGTTGCCTTCATCCGAAACTTCCACATAGGAAGCACCATAGGCCGTGAAGTTAAGCACATGCTCTTCACCATTGGAAGAGTCGTCTTCACTCTTTTTGACCAAAATTTTCTTCTTGAAGTCATTTCTTCTTGAGTTATTCTTTTTCTTCTCAAGCTTCAAAAATCTTCTATACTTCATTGCTGTGAGGGTCATCTCCTCATCGGAGTCACTATGTGAAGTAGAAGCTAGGATGTTGGAGCGAGTGCTCATAGAACCTCTAAGGGTTAGAGCATCCTCAACATCAACATAGAGGCAAACATTCCTTTTTCTGAAAAAAATTTCTCTAGGTGTTTCACTCTCACACATAGTGTTTAATGAATAAATGAATGCAAATGAATGCAACGAACAAAATGCACACAAATGCAAGACACACAAACAAGAGCAAGGATCACCTAAGTATGTCTAGGAACCCGCTCTGATACCAATTGAAAATACTACTCAAGCGTGTGTCTACAACCTAGAGGGGGGGGGGGGGGTGAATAGGTTTTAATCAAGTTAATTACCAATTTTTCTTGATTAGTCAATATTAAAAATTCACCTCATAAACAAACATACAAAATCAAGTGTAAAGTGCGGAATAATAAATAACACTTGATTTTTACGTGGAAACCCTTCAACAAGGGAAAAACCACGGGCTATCCTTTTAGCCACACACGATCCTCAAATCCACTATTGTAATGATGTTTACAACCTAGGTTGACCTCTAGTCATACCATTCTCTGTCACTAACCCACCAATACTACCCAATGAGCCTTTATAGTGAATCTTTGATCACTTTGCTTGCCAACCACACCTTGGTTGCAAGACTTCACTTGCTTGTACACTACACCTAGTAGTCACAAGACTTAACTCTCAAAGAAGAGATTAACAACCTAAGTAAATATATGAATATTCAAAATGCAAATAATGCTAGGCAACACTAAATGCTTATCTAGGAATTAAGGATGACACTAAGTACAAATCCTAGATATCAATGTCTATATGAATTCTTATAAAGACCTAACTAGATATAGATATGCAAGTCTAAACTCTAGTCATCAAACAAAGCCATATCAACATATGTTGTCATTAATCATGGCAAGGACAATAAATGCAATTAACAAATGCAATCAATGAGTCCTAATTAGCTAGAGGGAAAATATGTCCTAAATGCAAGCTATCACAATACAAACCCAATCATACAAAGGAACTCATAAATAGATGCATTAAATAGAGTCCTAGCATTTAATCAACTAATAAATGCAATAAAAACACAATCTTGGAAAGTATGAACAAATGATAAAGATGGGGTTTTTGTTCAACTTACCAAGTCAACTAATGATGAAGACCCATGCCTTAAAGATGCTTAAAGATGCATGAAGATGATGGGTTTTGGGTTTGGAGAGTCAAGGAACAAAGCTTGAAGCTTTCTCTCTCTAAGGGTTGTTCCCTCTCTCAAAAATATGTTTTTTGGCTCTGAAACGAGTTGGGGAAGAAGAGAACATATATATACATATATATATATATATATAGAAACCCTAGACAAAACTGCGTCGTTTTGGGCTTGGGAATCGAAATCCCGTCAATACCGATCGCTGGACTGCGGCTCGGGTAAGTGCCTAAACCACGGTACACACGACAGTGTGCCTATTGGACAACATCTCGGTTGGGACCGCTGTGCGTGCAGTGCACATGCCGCGGTCAAGGCAGCAGGAGCCAACTGAAGTTTACCGCTTTGTATGCCGTGGTGCAAGCAGCGCCTGCCAAGCGGTCTAGGCCGGGGTAAGAGAAGAAACTCTCTTTTCCAGGCAGACTCAACACACTAAGTAATGTGCAATATGTGAAAGTGTGGAGTGTGATAAATGACATACAATGCATCATCCAATTTTATGTAAACAAGAATTTAATGCATGCAAGTGGGTGTATACAACTAAAATCTCTTCAAAAGAGTCAAGTCAAGTAAACTACCTCTCTTGAAGCTCTTTGGGATGACCGGAAGCATGTCTTCGAGAAAACCACACTTGGAGAACATATGCTACCCGTTACATAAACATCTCCAATGTGATTTGTCATGAAATAAGCCAATCATAAAAATTGAGGTTCTTACACAGCCTCCAACCCCCCATCATTCTCTCGCATTCATAACTTTCTTTGTTTCATAATGTTCTTCTTATCATTCACCACATCTTAAGGTATCAACACCACATCTTGCTTATTTTCTCCTTATTTATATGATTCTTTTACTATATATATTTTAATTTTTTAATTTTTTTCTACATATTTTGGGTTCTATTTATATGATTAAGCATTTTTTTTGTTCTTTTTACATGGATGTTTTTACGTGATTCTCATATAGATTTTTGTTTTTTTTTCTCCTTATTTACATGATTCTTTAACCATATATTTCTTTATTCTTGTTTTTTTCCAACATATTTTGGGTTATATTTGTTTGTTTAAGCATTGTTTTTTTTTTCTTTTTACCTAGTTTTTTGTACTTGATTCTTATATATATATTCTTGTTTTTTTTCTCCTTATTTACATGATTCTTTAAATATATATTTTTTATTCGTGTTTTATTTTATTTTTCATACATATTACATGGTTGTTTTTACTTGATTCTTATATATATTCTTGTTTTTTTTATAAATTCTTGTACAATTTTTATTTTGTATTTCTATTTTATTCATGTCATTGCAATTATTTTACACCACTTGTGTTTAGTTTTTGTTGATACATACTTTTTTTTTGGTGTTTCAATCATCCAGGTTATCAACATGAAGATTTTAGTATCGTGTAGAAGCATTTGTTGAAGTCGAAGTATGCTTAGATGAATTTTGCAACTTGAATTTGTTAGTTAAAAATTTTTATATCTTGTATTTGTTATTAATCTTTTTTTATTCATAGTTGTTCAATGTAATAAGATAAACTTTGTTGAATAAATTTTTTTTACTACTTTTATGTAATATTACTTTTTTGTTTCTTGAAGTTCTTTTGTGTAATTTTGTTACAGAATATTTATTTGTATTATATTTTTTTTATAATTTATTGAGTGTGATAAAATTAATTGAATTTAATAAAATTAATTGAATTATATATTCATATAAGCAATTATAAAAAAAAAATTAATAAACTTTTCAAGTTAATGACGATTTTTAACTATCATAAATTTATGATGGATAAAAACCGTCAAGATTTAATGACTAAAAAAACAGTCATAAATTAAAACCATCATAAAACCACTCTTGAAGCTGGATTCCTTGACAGTTTTAAACCGTCAAGAATTAACGTTTATAACGGTTTTTACCCATCATAAAACATCATTTTTCTAGTAGTGTAGTTACTATATTTACTCATATGACCACGTTTTGAACTTGGATATTTTGACTTGTCCAGAAGCCATATTTCAATAGACACTATTGAAAACTCAACGTTAAGATTTAATATCCAATACCTCAAAACATCTATATGATAATATTATACTCTTATTTAATAAATGGAGCCACGATGTCCATTTCTATAAATTAAGTCCTCTATCGATTAACAAATGAATACCACCAAACTATTGAGGATAGACTATGCTATATAATCGTACTCATTGATAGCTCAAATGATAACACTTGCAACCATAAGTCCATCATTTATCTCAGGATTAAGATATATTCTCTTATTGTCCTCATAATGAAAACTTTTATCCACTGATGATTGTTAGATAAAGTATTTCATTGTGATCCTGTTCAATGCACCTGGTGCACTATATTCTTTTACTCAAAACCTCTTTGATGATTTTAGACTCACAATAACACATTTGATCCCACTCAAATGTTAACAAAAGAATCTACAACTTTGACAAGATAAAGGTGCCCAACCTTTACCTTAAGTTGTGAACATTGTTCAAGACTAACTAAAGAATTGTGTCTACCTCAAACATATCCAGATGTACGAACAATTCTTCTTTTCTCATAGTCATTTGACCTTATGATTATTTACTTTTGACAATTATAATAATAAAACTATAAATGCTATAAGATTTGTTAAAACAGAAATCACTTTATTAATATGAAAAGATTGTCAAATACAATATTACACTCTTGTTATTGAGCATAATCCTAACACTTGCTTTAGTCCATAAATGGATCTGGTTGCATCATGTAGATGCTCTCATCAAGATCATCATTTAAAAATGCAGTCTTGACGTCCATTTTCCAAATTTCGTAATCGAAATAGGCAGCAATAGATAAGAGAATCCTAATAGACTTAAACATCACTACTGGCGACAAGGTCTCTTCGTAATCCACCCCTTCCTTTTGGGTATAACCCTTTACCACTAGCTTTGCCTTAAAGGTCTCTACCTTCCCATCTACTCATCTCTTTCTTTTGTACATCCACTTACTCCCTATGGGTTTTATCCCATCCGGTAATTCTACAAGTTCCCAGACTGAGTTGGAGTTTCATAGACTCGATCTCGAGATACATGGCTTTAAGTCATTCCTCTTTGTCAGGATCTTCCATTGCATTCTTAAATGTCAATAGATCATCGACACTATCATAAGAGACGACATCTCGTCCCTCTCTAATACCCATATAGCATTCAGGTTGTCGTACAACCCTCGTACTACGTCTCGATGGTAGTGTATCCTGACTAGGAATCATCTGACTATCAGATGTTAATGGATCAACAACTCTTGTTGACTGAGCACTGGTCGCACCAGGCTCCATCTCATTTAATACAATTTTGCTTCGAGGTTTATGATCACTTATATAGTTATCCTCAAGAAATATTGCATTTGTCGATACAAATACTTTGTTCTCCTCAGGACTATAGAAGCATCCACCTCAAGTCTTCTTGGAATAACCTACAAATAAGCATACCACATGCATAGGATATAGCTTTCCAATTCTGTTCTTCAGTACATGTACTGGACATCTCTGAAAATACTATTAAAGCGTGTGTCTACAACCTAGAGGGGGGGGGGGGGGGGGGTGGGGGCGAATAGGTTTTAATCAAGTTAATTACCAATTTTTCTTGATTAGTCAATATTAAAAATTCACTTTATAAACAAACATACAAAATCAAGTGTAAAGTGCGGAATAATAAATAACACTTGATTTTTACGTGGAAACCTTTAAACAAAGGGAAAAACCACGGGCTATCCTTCTAGCCACATACGATCCTCAAATCCACTATTGTAATGATGTTTACAACCTAGGTTGACCTCTAGTCACAACATTCTCGGTCACTAACCCATCACTACAACCCAACGGGCCTTTATAATGAATCCTTGATCACTTTGCTTGCCAACCACACCTTGGTTGCAAGACTTCACTTGCTTGTGCAATACACCTTGTAGTCACAAGACTTAACTCTCAAGATGAGATTAACAACCTAAGTGAATATATGAATATTCAAAATGCAAATAATGCTAGGCAACACTAAATGCTTATCTAGGGATTAAATATGACACTAAGTATAAATCCTAGATATCAATGTCTATATGAATGCTCATAAAGACCTAACTAGATATAGATATGCAAGTCTAAACTCTATTTATCAAACAAAGCCATATCAACACATGTTGTCACATAAAATGGCAAGGACAATAAATGCAATTAACAAATGCAATCAATGAATCCTAATTAGCTAGAGGGCAAACATGTCCTAAAAATTAGCTATCACAATACAAACCCAATCATACAAAGGAACTCATAGATAGATGCATTAAATAGAGTCCTAGCATTTAATCAACTTATAAATGCAATAAAAACACAATCTTGGAAAGTATGAACAAATGATAAATATGGGGTTTTTGTTCAACTTACCAAGTCAACTAATGATGAAGACCCATGCCTTAAAGATGCTTAGAAATGCATGAAGATGATGGGTTTTGGGTTTGGAGAGTCAAGGAACAAAGCTTGAAGCTTTCTCTCTCTAAGGGTTGTTCTCTTTCATAAAAATGGGTTCATGAAGCTCTCCAACGAGTTAGGGAAGAAGAGAACATATATATAGAAACCCTAGACAAAACTACATCGTTTTGGGCTTGGGAATCAAAATCCCGTCATTACCGCTTGTTGGACCGCGGCTCAGGTAAGTGCCCAGACCGCGGTACATGCAGCAGTGCACCATCTGGACAACATCGCGGCGAAGACCGCTGTGCATGCAGAGCACAGGCCGCGGTCTCGGCAGCAGGGACCTACTGAAGTATACCGCGGTATGGACCGCTGCGCATACAAGTGTACAGACCGCGGTCTTTAACGCATGCACCTTCTGGAACCAACCGCTGTTGGGACCGCGACGGAGGCAGGAGCCCAGCAAGAGACCTGCACCTACGTAAAGAGGAAAATCCTTTTTTCCAGGCAGACTTAACACACTAATCTAATATGCAAAAATGTGCAAGTGTGGAGTGTGATGAATGGCATACAATGCATCATTCAATAGCATGTAATCAAGAATATAATGCATGCAAGTGAGTGTGTGCAACTAAAATCTCTTCAAAAGAGTCAAGTCAAGTAAACTATCTCTCTTGAAGCACTATGGGATCTTAGAAGCTTGTTGATGAAGAACCACAATAATACCTAAGCTACCCATTACAAATAATCCCAATGTGATTTGTCATGAAATAAGCCAATCATAAAAATGAGGTTCTTACAATCTCCCCCTTTGGCTATTTCATGACAAAATCACCACTCACAAAATAATCCTCACAAAACAAAAATAAAGCTATTGGTCAACAAAGTAACTCTACGATACATTAAGAGAAACCTAGGATCTAAGTCTTCAAGGTCTTCAATCTCTTCGTAGATCATCATACCTACACACAATAGCAAGAAAGCACTTTCCAAGAACAAGTGCATGTAAGGTGAACAAAAGCAAGCATTTGCATTGAGAAAATAATACAATCAATATAATGTAGTGCAATGCAATGCTCCTCCTAAAAGGTTACTCTCCCCCAAGACTCTCTCCCCAAAGCATAAAAATGCACCCTCATGCTCCCCCTATATTTCTCAAGACTTCTCCCCCTTTTTATTATGAGATAGGCAAAGGAGCTCCCCCTATCGGGTTGCTTTAGCAAAGAGAGATATTTGCACAAAAGATGGTTGCATAATCATATACATAAACTTTATGCAACTTAAATAATTGAGAGAGATTCAAGGAGTTTTATTTAATGAAAAATGTGTGAAATGTTGCTTTGCATGCAAGACATATAATATCAAAGTTCAAAAACAATGGTATTTGGCAAAGCAAACATCAAAAGGGTTTCCATAAGAAGTCAAACCAATTTGCACCCTTTTGTCATAAGCAAACATGATATAGTATTTTGAAAAGAAATTTTCAACGCATACAAAACTATATCAATCCTTAAAAGCAAATCAAGATATTGGATCAAGAGATCCTTTTAGATTTTTCCGGATAATTATCCGTATGATAGTAGTCTTGATTAACAATTAAGAAGAGAGAGAAGACTAATTTGGATATAAAATCCTTATTGATTAGTCTTCTCATTTGCATTCACACACATTTTCATTAAAGCAATCAAAACATATTTCATGCATATCATTTAAAGCATGTCATAAAAACAAGTTCACATGTCATGAAGATAAATTATAGGCCATTCAAAGGTACTTCCCAATTAATTCTCCTAGTCCAAAAATGCATGTTTGAACATAGAGGTGACATGGATTGCAAACCAAGCAAGGCACACTTATTGAATAAAAAACCATATAAGAAAATATATATATAAACACAACCAAAAATACTCAAGCAATTAATAAAAAAGCATAAAGTTGATCAAATTTTTGCTTATTTCAACATGCAAGGTTGCTCTCTTTACTTGAGCTCCCCATAAGGGGTCAATCTCAACCAAGTCAATGGGAGGCAAGAGCCCCTATAGACCTACCAAAACCATGAGACCTAGTTGAGTCTATGGGTGACATATTAGCACAATAGCATGCGGGTTCATCTTTTCTAATCCACTTAGGTGATATACTTTCATTCCTAGTAGTCTTAGTCAACATATTGCTAGACTTCTTAGGATCATTTTATCTTGCTTTCACAGGCACATGCATATTGGCCTTTTAAAGTCTATTCCTCTCCCTCATGCTCTCAACCCTACATTTCTAAATGTACCTATGGCAATTAGGCCTAATATGCCCATCAACACCACAAAAATGACAAGTAGGTATAAAGTGAGAAATCATACCATTGATTTGAGCTCTCATCGAGGCATTTCCATGTTGATGAGTTTGTCTTTGATTTTGCACCAGTTGGCTTTTCTTTAGAACATTAACTGGATGTTGGTGCCTTTGTGGTTGAGCATGAGTAACTTGAAGCACTTGCCTCAAGGGTTGGTGGAGCTTTGGTTGAGGCATCCTCAAAGGTTGAGGTGAAACTTGTTTCCTCGGAAGCATCTTCAAGGAAGCACTCTTGGAAGACTCACCCACAACAAGACATTTTTTGGGTGATAGAGGCGAACATTTAGGAAAAATCTCCTTCATAAATGTATTCTTGCCCAAGGATGGAGTGCACTCATCATCAATGAAACCAAGCCCACGCTTGTCATTTGGCACATTGCCAATGCTTAACATCTTGTTAAGTTTCTCTGATCCCGAAGTCAATTTAGCAAGAGACATCCTTGCTTCATCAAGTTCCCTCTTCAACTTGTCTTCACTTTCATTGACTCTCATCACTTCTTCATTCAAGTGAGTTACCTTGGTTGAAAGCTTGAGATTCTCCTCCTTTAATTTTTGAATCTCCCTTTTCTTTTTCAACCTAGAGTCTTCAAAGTGTTTGATAAAGCCTTCAAGGTCCATGCCTTCACAAATTCCTCTAGAGTGAGGAGAAGACTTCTCATCACTAGAGTCACTTCCTACACTAGAGAACGAGACACTCTTTTCACTTTGCCTCTCATCAAATGAGTCAACTTTCTCATCAAGACTTTCGCCTTGGTCACAAGACAAGGCACTCTTGCCTTCTTTTACTTCCACATAGGAGGCTCCAAAGGCAGTGTAGTTAATGGCAAGTTCTTCATCATCCGAGGAATCTTCTACACTCTCACTATCACTTGATAAGATAGTCATCGCCTTTCCTCTTCTTTTGTCCTTCAAGTTAGTACAATCCTTAGAGATATGCCCGGATCCTTCACATTCAAAGCATTGAATCCCTGTTCTTGAAGGCTTCTCTTGACTTGGCTCAATCTTCTTGAAGTGGGTTTTCTTCTTGAAGTCATTTCCCTTAGAGCCATGGCCACTCTTTTGTAGCTTCAAGAATTTCTTGAATCTCTTCACCATTAGAGCCATGTCTTCATCCGAGTCATCATCCCCCTTCCCAATCTTGGAGGTCTTCAAGGCTAACCCCTTTTGCTTCTTGGGAGGTGTAGAGGTAGGACCCCGTCTAGACTCATAGGCAAGTAGCCTTCCAATCACTTCACTTGGCTTCATAGTTTTGAAGTCCTTATTTTCTTCAAGAGCCGTCACTTTGGATTCGAATCTAGCAGGAAGTGACCTCATGATCTTTTGTTTGATGCTCCTATCTGAATACGGGTCACCTAGTTGATGGCTTTGATTCACAATGTCCATCAAATTCACTTGGAAGTCATTAAAGCACTCATGCTCCTCCATCTTGATCGTCTCAAATTGTGCTTGAAGAACTTGGAGCTTGGAATCCTTAACCACTTCGGTTCCCTCATGCGTCGTCTCTAGGATCTTCCACGCTTCATGTGCATTTTTGGTGATTTGGATGAGTTTGTATTGGCTCTCATCCATTGCACAAAACAAAGCATGCATTGCTTTGTTGTTCCACTTTGAAGCTTCAAATTCTTGTGTGCTCCATTGAGACTTAGGCTTGAAGACTTCACTTCCATCTTCGGTGGTCATTGTTGGAGGAGTGTAGCCATCTTCAATTGCCATCCAAGCTCGGTCACTTATTTGGCAAATATAGGACTCCATCTTGCCTTTCCATGAGGCATAATTGTCACCCTTGAGCAAAGGAGGTCGTATGCTTGATGCTCCCTCATTACTCATCCCAAAGTCACTCATAGTGTTTGGGTAATATGAATGCAAGTGAATGCAACCAACAAAATGCACACAAATGCAAGACACACACAATCAAGAGCAAGGATCACCTAAGTATGTCTAGGAACCCGCTCTGATACCAATTGAAAATACTATTAAAGCGTGTGTCTACAACCTAGAGGGGGGTGAATAGGTTTTAATCAAGTTAATTACCAATTTTTCTTGATTAGTCAATATTAGAAATTCACTTCATAAACAAACATACAAAATCAAGTGTAAAGTGCGGAATAATAAATAACACTTGATTTTTACGTGGAAACCCTTAAACAAAGGGAAAAACCACGGGCTATCCTTCCAGCCACATACGATCCTCAAATCCACTATTGTAATGATGTTTACAACCTAGGTTGACCTCTAGTCACACCATTCTCGGTCACTAACCCACCACTACTACCCAATGGGCCTTTATAGTGAATCCTTGATCACTTTGCTTGCCAACCACACCTTGGTTGCAAGACTTCACTTGCTTGTGCAATACACCTTGTAGTCACAAGACTTAACTCTCAAGATGAGATTAACAACCTAAGTGAATATATGAATACTCAAAATGCAAATAATGCTAGGCAACACTAAATGCTTATCTATGGATTAAGGATGACACTAAGTGCAAATCCTAGATATCAATGTCTATACGAATGCTCATAAAGACCTAACTAGATATAGATATGCAAGTCTAAACTCTAGTCATCAAACAAAGCCATATCAACACATGTTGTCACATAAAATGGCAAGGACAATAAATGCAATTAACAAATGCAATCAATGAATCCTAATTAGCTAGAGGGCAAACATGTCCTAAATATTAGCTATCACAATACAGACCCAATCATACAAAGGAACTCATAGATAGATGCATTAAATAGAGTCCTAGCATTTAATCAACTAATAAATGCAATAAAAACACAATCTTGGAAAGTATGAACAAATGATAAATATGTGGATTTTGTTCAACTTACCAAGTCAACTAATGATGAAGACCCATGCCTTAAAGATGCTTAGAAATGCATGAAGATGATGGGTTTTGGGTTTGGAGAGTCAAGGAACAAAGCTTGAAGCTTTCTCTCTCTAAGGGTTGTTCTCTCTCATAAAAATAGGTTCATGAAGCTCTTCAACGAGTTGGGGAAGAAGAGAACATATATATAGAAACCCTAGACAAAACTGCGTCATTTTGGGCTTGGGAATCAAAATCCCGTCATTACCGCTTGCTGGACCGCGGCTCAGGTAAGTGCCCAGACCGCGGTACATGCAGCAGTGCACCGTCTGGACAACATCGCGGCGGGGACCGCTGTGCATGCAAAGCACAGGCCGCGGTCTAGGCAGCATGGGCCTACTGAAGTATACCGCGGTATGGACCGCTGCGCATACAAGTGCACAGACCGCGGTCTTTAACGCATGCACCTTCTGGCACCAATCGCTGTTGAGATCGCGACGGAGGCAGGAGCCTAGCAAGTGACCTACACCGTGGTAAAGAGGAAAATCCTCTTTTCCAGGCAGACTCAACACACTAATCTAATATGTAAAAATGTGCAAGTGTGGAGTGTGATGAATGGCATACAATGCATCATTCAATAGCATGTAATCAAGAATATAATGTATGCAAGTGAGTGTGTGCAACTTAAATCTCTTCAAAAGAGTCAAGTCAAGTAAACTACCTCTCTTGAAGCACTATGGGATCTTGGAAGCTTGTTGATGAAGAACCACAATAATACCTAAGCTACTCATTACAAATAATCCCAATGTGATTTGTCATGAAATAAGCCAATCATAAAAATGAGGTTTTTACAATCTCCATATGCAGAAATGTTATAAACTAGCTTTACGACCATTCCACAACTCTAGGGGAGTATTAGGAACAGATTTGGATGGGAATACATTCAAAATGTAAGCCACTGTTTGTAGTGCATATCCCCAAAAAGAATTTGGTAATGATTAGAAACTAATCATAGATCTCACCATTTCCATCAGGGTTATGTTTCTCCTCTCCGCAACACCATTCTGTTATGGTGTTCTAGGAGCTGTGAGTTGGGACACAATCCCATGCTCAACCAAGTAGTCTTCAAACTCTTGATCAAGATACTCACCTCCACGATCTGATCATAGAGACTTGATAGTCTTGCCTAATTGATTCTCAACTTCAGTTCAGAATTCTTTGAACTTTTCAAAAGTTTCCGACTTTCTTTGCATTAGGTAGACATATCCGTATCTAGAGTAGTCATCTATAAATGTGACATAATACTCATAACCATCCATTGCTTTAACATTCATCGGTCCACAAACGTCTGAATGTATAAGCTCTAGTGGTTCTGTAGCTCTAAGTCTTTTTCTAGTAAAAGGTCTCTTGGTCATTTTACCTTCTAAATAGGATTCACAGACAAGTAAGGTGCCAACCTTTAACTAGTTTAAAGGCCCACTTTTAACTAGTATGTCTATCCTGTCAAGGTTAATATGGCTAAGTCTTAGATGCCATAGATACGTTTCATTATCGGGAGAAACTTTCTGTCATTTTGTTTTAGGTTTTTCAACTTTAAACAATTCAGCATTGATCAGTGATGTATGAATTAAAGGTCTTAAAATATACAAGTTGTTTTCATTTAAACCTGAAATTTTTTTAAACCATTTCTAGAAACAATAACTGACTTATTATTAATAGAAACAGAATTTAATTGTTCCAACAATTTGGATACAGAAATCAAATTTCTTATAAATTCAGGAATAAAATAAACAGAGTTCAACATAAGAACACAATTTTCAAACTCGAGTCTAACTACTCCCACTGCTCTTGCTGACATGACATCCTCTGACCCAACACGCATAGAAATGGCTCCCTTCTCAAACTCTGTCCAAGAATCAGTCTACTGCAAAAAAGAGCAAACATGGTTAGTGGCCCCTGAATCTACTATCCAAGGTGAAGAATCATCTTCCACTAAACATAATTCAGTAACAAGTAAATCACATTTACCTTTTGCCTTTTTCTTCTTGGCAACCTCCTCTAGATATTGAGGACAATTCTTCTTCTAATGTCCGACCTTGTCGCAATGGAAACATTTTCCTTTGCCTTTATCCTTGTCGGTTGAGGTGCCCTTCTTCTTGGGTTTGGGCTTTCTTGGGTTTGGGTTTGGGCTTACCCTTAGCCTTGCCAGCAGACTCCTTCCTCTTCTTAGATCCAGAGGTAGATGGTTCATCAACATTTGCCTCACCGATCTTACCTTTGTTGTCCTTAGTCATGGACTCAAATGTAATGAGCTCATTAAGCAACTGAGTCAGAATGAACCTCAATTTGTTCATCCATAGTTGCTTTTAAACTGATCAAAACTCTTCGGAAGAGTCTTCAGTATGGTTCTCACCTGGCTAGGTTCTTCAATAGCTCCGCCATTAACCTCTACCGTGTTGAAATAGAACATCATGGTCAGGACGTGTTCCCGAACAGATGCACCCTTCTTCATCTGAGCAAGCATTGTTGAACGAACAGCTTCGTGCCATTTTTGCTTAGAGGGCTACCCGAACATAGCCTGCAATGACTCAATGACTTCGAATGATGTAGTCATTGCTTTGTGTTTTGTAATAGACACATTTGTCATACTATCTAATAGAATACAGCTGAGACCCATTTCTGGTATGCCTCAGGAACATTTCGTGCGGCATTGGCAGCAGGATATGGAGGACACTCCTCCGTAAGCACAAACTTTAGGTCTTTGGTGACCAAAATTGCATTAATGTGATGTTTCCATTTTGTGTAATTTTCTCCGGTTAGTTTGTCATTAGAAAGGGTTTGTAAAAGTGCAGAAGACATTGCTGAAAAAACATAAATAATAAAAAAAAATTCATTCAACCATACATTTAATTTACATGTCAATGTTTGACATAAAATTAAACATGGTGCATGAACATATTTAATGAACAAGAAAATCCTAAAAACTGTTTCTATGCCATGACAATCCAACATACCACAAGCAAGTGCCGCCTTAGGGTCGGTCAAATTCTTGCATGTTAGATCGAGACATTCTCAGTCAAATGATATACCAGAATAATTCTTAATCTTCTATCATTCAACCATCGTTTATTTCAGTCAGGTTTACAATTAACAAATTTAATTAAAACCTTGTGAGTGTGACCCAAAATTTCTGATCTCTTAAGCTTAATTTGAGAATTGCTGCCTTAGGGTCGGCCAATCCCAAAATACACTTAGAAACCCTATCCATTAGGAAGTCAACCTTGGTATTGATTCTCATGGAGACCCTCCTTAGGGAGAACGAAAACGAAGTCATCTTGAGGCCTCACTTGAATCTCACAATGTTGAACTAATAATGTAGACTGCGGGATATAATGTCATATATCCCTCTCCCACTCACTATTTTAGAATTAGGGTTTTCAATTATTAATGCACCTAAATATTGCTAAGATTAAACGGCTAATTTCAATCTAAATGTCTAGGGCATATTTAACAAATTATTAGAATTTTATTCTAACAACAAATAAACTAATCCGGTATTTAACTAATTAAAAATCTAGTTCATTATTCAAATTCTAATCTATGTACATAAATTTACTAAGACTAGAATTATTTAATGTGATTTACCAAGTTTGAACTATTAAAACTAATCACATTATTAGGTCCAATTATATTAGGGCTTTAATCTAATTAAACCTAATATTAAGTGAAAGACCTAACTAATCTAACTAATTAAACGATTTAATTAATAGACTAGTTATTAATGAGAATTACCAAGTTTTTAAAACTAATCTCATTATTAATAGCCAATTATGTGATTTGCCAATTTTTAATCATATTAAAAAAAATAAAACACATAATGTGAATGGCTATTATGCATGTATGACATCTAATAAAATGCATGTGTAGGCACTACTAATCTATATAGCACATGTATACATGACAATAATTTAATTATAACATAATAAAAAGCATACATTGACCGAGTACGATGAGTTTATCTAACTTAAAAAAAATTTCTAATTACAAAAAATATCCAATGCATTCTTTGGTCTTCTTGTAATTTCAGATCTTCAAGTCTTTGGATTCTTCTTATTTTGGGCTTTTAACCAAGTCCAACTTGATTAATTTTATTTTTATTTTTTATGTGGTGATCCATCTCATGAATCAAACCTAAAGCCCAAGTGTGACGCTAACACTTATCGGAGGCCCAAGGCAAATAAAATAAAATAAAATCTAGCCCAAAATCCTTTTCGAATTCGAAAACCTTAGCGTTGCAAATTTAAAACCCTAGCGCTTTCACGCATATGGCCGCATTTGCACGCATGACTTGCGTCATAGCGCTTGCGTGTTCGCACAATCGCACAAACAATATAACAATTATATTGTAGCATTGCAATGCGCAATGATTTATGTGTTTTCGCGCAAGCACATCCAATATCAAATAAAGATATTATAGATCATGATGTTTGCACAAACGCACAGTCAATATCAAGTGCATGTGCTGTGCGCATGTGTTGCAACAATTGCAATGTTGCATTGCGTGCAGCACTTGCACACAATCATACGTGTGCCTAGTGCCTTGTGCACATGCGCTGCCTTTTGTGTGTCCAGCACACGCTGGATTTCTTCGTCTTCTTGAATCGATCTTTCAAACAATATTACAAAATATGATTTATAAAGAACGATTACAACCGAAAAAACATATATAATAATAATATATCCCGGCATTAATTTTATTTTGAAAAATATTACAATTAATATCCAAAACCCTAAAACACACAGTACTATACAATTAACGATCAATCATGCTTTAAAAAAAATTAAAACATCATACATTCAATAGATTGTGTCTACAAATATATACATGCAATTAATCAAGAACAAAGAACGATTTATTCGAATATATCATACTAGGGATCTGATATCAATTGTAAGTCCTAGAGTCGCGCAACGGAAGGAAATTTTAAAACTTAAAAAAAAATATTTAAACGACTCAATGAACCTGTACGATATATATGAATAAATTAAAGGCAAGATTCGAAATCATACCTCGAGGCTAACTCGTTCGTTCTTTAATTCTTGAATTTGCTTTCCGATTTGTACCACTGGATCTTCCTCACTATCTCCTAGATTCTAACAACTGTGTGTGGACACATCACTGACTTTAGGAGGTTGAATGTAGGATGAAGAAATAACTCAAAACAACTCTTGCTTTGTGCGTAGAGAATTCGACCACTTAAATTATACGGAACAAAAAGAAAACTTATATATATATATATATATATATATATATATATATATATATTCTTTTTGTGGCCGCACCACTTGTTTCTCTTTTCTTATATTGTTTGTGTATCAACGTTCACCAATCACGGTGCTCTTTCTTTTTGTTTTTATAATATATCTTTATATATTTTTAAAACAAAATACTAATTCTTTTCCAAATATATCTCTATATATTTCTAAAATAAGATAATTAGTATTTTAGTGATCAAGTTAGTATAGGATTCTAAATCCCACATAACCATAGTTCACTAAGACTTGAACACTTGACATAGTTAGGAAATAAAATAATCTTATTATTTTATCCTTTGTCTCAGTCATGGTTCGAACCTATAACCTCAAATTAATAATTTTCAATTATTAATTAAATAATCTAATTATTTAATTTATTTAATTATTAATATATTAATTAAATAATCTCATCATTTAATTAATTCCCTGAATAAATATGTGTCACTTTTGAACGCAATTATTTGGACAATCCAATTAATTAACCGTGACACTTGTTACCTTTAACATTCCGGGCTAGCAAGGGGACATAATGGACCCACAGTCTTAAGCTCCAATATCCCTTAGAAAAAATCAATTAAACCCTTTAATTAATATTTCATGATTACTAATCTCGGAGTTACTCCACTAAAAACCCGAGGCTACACTATCGTAACTATAGATGTTTTTACACAAACTGAAATTACAGTTGTCCATCGATATAGCTATTGCATACGGTATAATCCTCCACAAGTAGTTCATAATTAGAGCTAGGTCATAAAGTCCATTATACCCCTCTAATTATATTTTTTCCATTAAGTACCATTGATTTTTTAATGAACAATAAATCCTAACTTCCTTTAAGGAAGAAGGAGAACGCTCATATTGTTCAAGCCCCGAATCAACCCTTAAGGGAACTACTATCTACTTCTCGCAAAAATGAGTGGATTCCACTATCGTGTATAGGCCTTCCCAGCCACAAGCCAAACCGTGATTCCTACATACCAAATTATTAACCAAGAATGCAACTCCGATCTCACTCATGGTATATCAAAAACCACAATTTAACTTGAAGAAGTTGATAAGACACTCATGATTAAGATCACTCATATATAGTCATCATTAGTCGATATATATGAATCTCATCATGTAACGGATCTTGGTGGGAGAATCATATAGATCGTGGCTCAGTCCTAAATGATCACATCATATAAGGTGTCTCCATTCTCATATCACCATATGAATAGTTTAGGATAAGAACACCGTACATTACAGAATCAACCACAGTTGTAGATTAACCACAAATAAAGTACCCAGCTCTATTTGCTATCTACAGACTCTTTAGATTGTTCATCTCAAACTGAATTCCTCAGTATATGACACTCATATACTCAGTTAGAGATTACATCTGGCAATCTTGGATGTTAAATACACATGATATAAATGTATAAGACAAATTTATAGAATGAATAAACTACTTCTTTTATTAATGTTTCATTCACATTTACAAATTACAAGTTTTAGGACATAAATCCCAACAATATGGAGGTAGAAGAAGCACATGAAAGCAACCCTTACTTTGAGTATAAAGATTTCGGCTACCCTAGAGAAAAATCTAGAAGCAAAAACGTTTTTCTTCTCTCTTTTCTCTCTAGGGCGCAGACCACTTTCTTGTTTCCTTTTTTTTTGTGTGCTGTATCTTAATCTCTCAATTACGTTAATTAAAGAGTTTTAAAGATACCAACAACTTAATATGATAGGATAATTTTAAATATCAAATATTCAAAAATAAATATCAATTATCTTGTTTTTAAAATCAAATAATATTAAAAAGAAAATATCCTGATATCTTATATCAAGATAGGGTTACAAGTGACCTTGATTAAATAGGATTATAAATCCCATTTAATTCAATGTTGTCACTGTGACTCGAACCCATGACCTGCTAAAGATTAAATAATCAATATTGTTTTATATCTTTGTTTTGCTGTTGGTTCGAACCATCGACCTCCATAACATAATTAATTCAATTAATAATTATTAATATAATTAAATATTCACATTATTTAATTTAATTAATTATTAACCCATTAATTAAATAATCACACATTATTTAATTAATTGTCTAAATTAAATTCTTGTTACTTTCGTAGCATAATTAATTGGATCATCCAATTAACAAACCGTGACCCTTGTTACCATCAACTTTCTGGGCTAGCAAGGGGACCTAATGGACCCACAGTCTTGAGCTTTAATAATCCTTAGAAAAAATTAATTAAACTCTTTAATCAATATTTTATGATTATTAACCTCGGAGTTACTCCACTAAAAACCCGAGGTTGCACTCTCGTAACTTTAGATGTTTTTACACAAACCAAAATTCAGTGTCCATTGATATAGCTATTACATATGATATGATCCTCCATAAGTAGTTCATAATTAGAGATAGGTCATAAAGTCCGTTATACCCCTCTAATTATATCTTTTCCATTAAATACCATTGATTCTCTAATGAACAATTATATCCCTCATTCCTTTACGGAAGAATGAGAGCGCTCTTAACATTTCAAGCCTCGAATCAACCCTTAAGGACCTACTTCTTACTTTTCGCAATAAGGAGTAGATTCCACTATTGTTTACAGACCTTCCCAGCCACAAGCCAACCCACAATTCCAAGATACGGTGATATTGATCGGGAATGCTACTCTGATCTCACCCATGGTGAATTAAAAACCACGATCTAACCTAAAGAAATCAGTAAGACACTGAGGATTAATATCACCCATATACAATCGTCATTTTTCGATATATATGAATTTCCCCATGTAACGAATATTGGTGAGAGATTCATATAGATCGTGGTACAGTCCTTTATGACCACATCATATAAGGTGCTTTCATTCTCATATCACCATATGAGTAGTCTAGGACACGACCATCGTATATTAGGGAATGAACCGCAGCTGTAGATTAATCACAAATAAAGTACCTAACTTTAATTGCTCTCTACAGACTCTTTAGATTGCATATCTCAAAATGAATTCATATGTATATGAGACTCATATACTCAGTTTGATATTATATCCGGCAATCTTGGATGTTTAGCACATAT
Organism: Dipteronia sinensis; assembly: GCA_033220585.1. Taxonomy (NCBI): domain Eukaryota; kingdom Viridiplantae; phylum Streptophyta; class Magnoliopsida; order Sapindales; family Sapindaceae; genus Dipteronia; species Dipteronia sinensis. The sequence continues at coordinate 50,458,733 of CM065641.1, read as the reverse complement.
GATATAAAAGTATGAGACATATAAATAGAATGAAAAGACTACTTCTTTTATTTATAATTTATCATCATTTACATAACACAAACTTTAGGGTAAAAAACCCCAACATTTCTTTCTAACATGTAGTCAAAAGATGAATGTAAATGACTTGGAAAATTTTCTTAGAAATGATGTTATCTCTTATCTGACATATTGAGGCAAAAAGTAGGCAATTTAGAAGATCAAATGAAGATACCGTGTAACACAAAATTCAATATCTTTTCCGATCTATTGTCAAAGAAACACATAAAAACCGTAAACACATAATCCCATAAAAGATATTGGAAATGGTCAAGTTTGACCATTTTCTTTTCCAACTTTCAAACCATTCCTACAAAGAAAGATTTAGGTCTAAGTTATTATTATCTTCTTCTGGTCTTTTAGATGAAGAAGCTGCAAGTTAGGTTGAAGTTGAACCAAAATTAACACTGTTGGATTTGGAAATAACATTTCTATCCTCCAAGAAGTCTTCTTGTTGGATACTTGGAATGATGGGTTCCAAACAACTGGAAGTGGTTTTTCCTCAAGTTGTTTTCTCTTCTGATAATGTTCTTGACCTTCTTCTTTATTATTATTAATATTATCACAGCCACCTGCATAGCCATTGATGGTCGTATGGAAAATTCCAACCATTGTCTCTCACACACTTTTGCATTTGTATTTGTGTAAAATATATATTTATAATTATAAATGTTATATGAGTTTTTTTTTCTACACAACACGTCAATAAAAATAACGGATAGTACATAAATATGCCACATCATATTACCAAAAATCAAAGTAAAGACAGGTAATCAAAAGTCAAATAAGGACATGCTACGACACCACAAGAAGTAGATCTCCCCCGTGTATGATACACTCGGCGGATAGAATCTACTCGAAAAAATCAAACTACTCAACGGATCCAGTCAATCTGATAGACTCAAATCTTAAGTAGTAATCTCAATCAGATACACAATTATGAGCAGATATTTCACCAAATACAAATCCAGAATTTGTCTCATCAAATGAGACTCCAACAAAGAAATACATCAATAATTGCTTAAATCATATGAATCCCAATCGGGGAACATTTTTCTATCTTCAAGGAAACCAATCCGTATCAGGAACTAAGTCTTAAATCAAGCAACAAATCTGATTCCAAAGAGGACACAAACTACAAATATAACACTTGCACGACAAGGAATTATTAGGGCATCACCCTATCAACACCTATAAATATACATGTATTATTCACGGTAAATATTGTGTTATAAGTACGAAACCCACATTCTCCACATTGGTATGATATTGTCCGCTTTGGGCCTAAGCCCGCACGGATTTACTCTTGGGACACTTCCCAAAAGGCCTCATACCAATAGAGGTTGTTTCCATACTTATATACCCAAGATCATCCCCATGTCTAGCCAATGTGGGACTTTGGTTGCACACCCAACAATCCTCCCTTTGAACAAAGGACCACTATTATCTTCACGGTGTAGGCCTCCCCTCAAGCGATCATCCATCCGTCAATGCTAGGTGGGAACCTCCATCGAGGTTACTCATCTCCACCGCGTCGGAGCACATGCCTTACGTGAAGCACTGGAGCATTTCCTGCCTCGAGAGCTACCATTACGAACCCATCGCGAGTTACCTGGGCCTACCATCTCCTGGTTTGGTTCGGCTACGTCTGGCCAAGTCTGGGGCACGGCTTTGATACCACTTGTTATAAGTACGGAACCCACATTCTCCACATTGGTATGATATTGTCCGCTTTGGGCCTAAGCCCGCACGGATTTGCTCTTGGAACACTTCCCAAAAGGCCTCATACCAATTGAGGTTGTTTCCATACTTATATACCCAAGATCATCCCCATGTCTAGCCAATGTGGAACTTTGGTTGCACACCCAACATATTGTACGCTTTACACACTTTTTTTGTACATAATCTTTGTTAATTTCTCTTGTGAATTATGTTAGCTTTATGCTAAAATATATATATAACTCGTATTAAATACATAAGCATGAAAAACGTACCTGAATTTCCAGAATCCATGATAACACAAGCGTAATAACCTGAAAATAAAACAAAAGAAAACAATAGGGTGTCTTCTACTCTTTTCTCACCTTTCTCAAAGTGCCTAATGGGGAGACAATTCTGTCATACACACTATGAGAGAGAGTAGGGACCCCTTATAAATAGTATAACTTCCTAGAATCCTAACCCATAAAGGATTCTCAATCCTAATAGGATGACTAGTCCCAAAAGGAATACTTAGGCCAGCACATATACAATAGCACATACCATATCCTACATATATTTAATGTAGCTAAGGTGCACCAAGCCCAACAAATATTAATCACAATCAAACGTGCTTTATCCGGTCAACTCTCACTTACTTAAACATTCCAATCAATTCGGTTTTCATAAACAAAAAATATAATGTCATAGGTTGCTCACAATTTTAGAGAAACTTACATTCTCCCACTTGAGCTACGTAGACATTATCATTTTATATTTATAAATTCATTTTAGAAAATGACACTCCGAATTGACAAACAATTATCCGTGGACACAAAGAATGTTTAAGAGAGCAACACCTTCCTTCCCCTTAGTCCAATAGAACCTTACGTACCCAACTATATAGATCATTACATCTTTCATCGACATAAGACCATATATAATCAAAATACCCTTAGCTCTACCTACCCGGGTAAAATGGTATGTATGTGTGGTATGGAAATTACATGCAAATGTGATCACCATGCCTATTTCCATATAGGTCCAACTTTGCATAATGCGAAGCAGCTTAAGACGAGCAAACTTAATGTCTTAAGCATCTTACACTCACGGGCCAAACACTTTGACCATGAGTTAAACCTCCCTTAAGACGGACAAATCCTTCTGTCTTAAGTAATATTCACTCATCGGTGGAAACTTTATACCTTATAAGTAAAATGCCCCCTCAAAGCCAAAAGCTTTGAGATATCATGCCATAATCAAAAACATATATGCTCGCATATTATGGCAAATAACATACATATACAATGTACAAATATATTCTCGAGAACAAATAAACAAAATTTTATTAAACATAAAACTGCAGTTAATTTAAAAACAAAACATAACTCCCACTATCCAAGCATATCATAACTATCTACCAACCCCATACGGGTAACATGCCCATTAAAAACCTTCGGAGATAGTCCCTTGGTTAGGGGATCAACTATCATCTCTTCTGTGGCAATATGAATAATAGAAGTTTGCAACTCCTGAACTTTCTCTCTAACCATAAGATACTTGATCTCCATATGTTTAGATCCTGAAGACCTTTTATTGTTCTTGGTGAAAGAAACTGCTGCGGAATTATCACAATAAATTGTCAATGGCTTAGAAATAGAATCCACAATCTTTAACCCTGAAATGAAATTCCGCAACCAAACCGCTTGGATTGTTGCTTCATAACACGCCACAAACTCAGCTTGCATAATAGATGAAGCTGTAAGTGTCTGCTTGACACTCTTCCACGATATGGCTCCACCAGCCAACATAAACACAAAACTCGAAGTGCATTTTAGATCATCTGTACAACCAGCAAAATCCGCATCTGCATAGCCAACAACTTCCAATAGGCCAGAACACCTATCAGTGAGCATGAAATCCTTTGTTCGTCGCAGATAGAGCATAACTTTCTTTGCTGCTGTCTAATGATGCATATCGGGATTACTTTGAAATCTGCCAAGTACACTAATTGCAAAAGCAATATCAGGACGTGTACAAACCTGTGCATACATCAAACTGCCAACCGCAAGTGAATATGAGACATCTTTCATTTGAGAACGTTCTAGCTCATTTTGGGGACACTGTAGCTTCGTAAATTTATCTCCTTTCACAATAGGTACCTCACCTGGGGAACAAGCGCTCATGTTAAACCTCTCCAGTACTCTATTGATGTAAGCCTTCTCAGATAATCCAAGCAAACCACATGACCTATCACGTTGTATCTCAATACCAAGGACAAAAGAGGCTTCCCCAAGATCCTTGATTTCAAAGCTACGAGATAGAAAATTCTTGGTATCATACAGTAACCCAAATTATTGCTGGCGAGCAAAATATCATCAACATAAAGTATAAGAAAAATAAAATTGCTCCCACTGACCTTAAGGTATATGCAATGATCCATTGAATTTTCAACAAAACCATACGACATAACAACATCTTCAAATTCAAATACCATTGCCTTGAAGCTTGTTTCAGACCATAAATGGATTTTTTGAGCTTGCAAACCATATGTTCCTTACCAACTGCCTGAAAACCTTCAGGTTGCACCATATATACATCCTCTACGAGATCTTCATTTAGGAAAGCGGTCTTCACATCCATTTGATGCAGCTCTAAATCAAAATGAGCTACTAAGGCCATAATAATCCTAAAGGCATCTTTTGAAGAGACAGGCGAAAAGGTCTCGGTATAATCAATACCTTCCTTTTGACTGAACCATTTCGCTACGAGTCTAGCTTTATATCTCTCAACATTGCCTTTCGAGTCTAGTTTAGTCTTAAAAAACCCATTTGCAACCAATGGGCTTGCAACCATCAGACAGTTCAACCAAATCCCAAACACGATTTGTATCCATGGATCTCAGTTCATCGATCATAGCATCCATCCATTTTGACAATTGATGGCTCCAAACAGCTTGATCATAAGTCCGAGGATCGTCATCCACTCCTAAGTCAAAATCATGCTCCTGTAAATAAACAATATAATCATCAGGAATGGCAGATCTACGAAACCTCTGAGATCTCCTTAAAAGAATATCAACAATTGGTTGTGGCTCATCAACAACTGGCTGGGGTTCATCAATAACAGGCTTAGGTTGATAAATAACAGGTTGAGGCTCATCAACAACTGGTTGGGGAACATCATCTTGTTCAGATAGTGACTCATCATGATGCTCAAAAAGATGTGGTATGACAATATCCAATGAAGTAGAAGATGTCAGATTAGCCGATCTTTCTTCCTCAAACGCAAACTCTTGAGTTTGCATATCTTTTTCAACGTCGGTACCTTCCTCCAAGAATACATCACGTTTAGATTCAACGATCCTCATAGAGTATGTAGGACAATAAAAACTATATCCTTTTGATTTATCCTCATATTCCACAAAAAATGCACTAACAGTCTTAAAATTCAGCTTTTTCAAATTAGGATCATAAGGCATCACTTCCGCAGGACATCCCCATACTCTCATGTGACTCAATTTTGGCTTCGAACCAAACCACATTTCAAATGGAGTTTTAGGCACTTATTTACTGGGAACTCTATTAAGAATATAAGTTGTTGTCTTTAATGCATCACCTCATAAAAATTTAGGTAAAGAAGTCGTACTGATCATACTTCTTACCATGTTCATTAATGTGCGATTACGACTCTCAGCAACTCCATTTTGTTCAGGTTCACCCGGCATGGTGTATTGAGCACCAATCCCACATTCTTGCAAAAATGTTACAAATGGACCAGTATTCTGACCAGCTTCACCATACCTACCATAATATTCACCCCCACGATCAGATCTGACACATTTAATCTTTCTTTCTAATTTTAGTTCAACCTCAGCCTTATATATTTTGAAGATATCTAAGGCTTCAGATTTCTCGTGAACAAGATAGATGTAACCATAACGCGAGAAATCATCAATGAAAAAAATGAAATATCTATATCCACCAAGTGTGGAGAGTGAAAATGGCCCACATATATCGGTATGAATAATTTCCAACAGATTTTGACTTCTGATAGCCCTTTTCCTTTTAGCTCTTGTCATTTTACTCTTCAGACAATTAACACAAGACTTAAAATCTAAAAAGTCAAGTGAATCAAAAATACCATTTCTGGTTAATCTTTTAATTCTATCTTTGGATATATGGCCTAAACACCTATGCCATAACATAGAAGAATCTTCCCTCTGGCATTTAGATCCAATGGTAGAATTTACTGTAGTAGCGGAACGAGAATTTTCACAAAGAAAATCAGAGGGCTAAAAGGGGTACCTTCGATGGAATTCTTCAACTTGAAGTAATCCTTCTTCATATGGCCCTTCTTGCTACACCAAAAGCACTTTCCTTTCATGTCTTCACCATTTGCCTTATTGAACCCAACAACCTTACTAGCTTTCTTTCCATAAGGTTTAAATTTCTTACCCCCATAGAACTTCTTACCCAGATAGTTGTGAGTAACCGTATGAACACTCTGTTTCTTACTCTTACGAATATTCTCTTCCTCCTGGACCACAATAGCAGTCATTTGGTCCAAAGTCCGTTCAGGACATCAAACTCACTTGGAAGAGACACAAGGAACTTCCACTCACAGCTTTAAGAAAAGTCTTTGGATCCATGCACACTGGATACTTTTCTTAATGGTTTTGGAAACGGACAACCGCATGAACATCAAACATTTCTGATTATATTCTTTCCATTGCCTTCGACAAGACCTTTCTCGAGCGGTACTTTTAGCAGTGAGTTTAGAAGGCTTCTTCTCACACAAGGAAATGTCTACCCCCCAAAGAGTTAGGACAGCAAGTAACTGTCTCTTTCAATTTCTCAAAATTAGTCCCATCTAGAGGTTTGACGGCAGACAATTGCAGATTTAAGGATTTCATGCTCATAAGACAACAGTCAAAACATTTATAGAAACATAATTCAACATGTGATTAGACAAATATCACAATATTCTATAAATGAATTCCTCAAGATGATGAACCTCCTACGGAGAAGAACACCACCTATCACATGTGACAACCCTCCTACGGAGATGATTAAAACATGCATACAGTTTCCATTATTGCAGTTCTATAGATGAATACCTCAAGATGATGAACCTCTTACGGAGAAGAACATCACCTATCACATGTGATAACCCTCCTACGGAAATGATTAAAACATGTATTTCCATCCTTGTAGTTCAAATTTAATAATTGATAACCAACGAACATCTCACAATCTTAATGATTAATCACTACATGAAACATAATCATCCAATTCATGAGAATATTCTATCAATTATTAAAACTATCAAATTAATAACCGTCAGCCAAATAAATTCTCAAAATCCAAATGATTAGCCACTACGTGAAACATAATCATGAAATTCACGAGAATAAACTAAACAGATTATTAATTTCAAACAAGATAATCATTACGAAAATTTAATGACTAGTCTACTACGTAGAAACATAATCATCCGAAATCACAAAGATTATGAACTGCAATTATTCCAAAACATTTTTGAAAAATTATAAACACTGCCCCTGATTTTGCAAAATTACAAAAAGGCCCCTAGAGTTTCAATAATTACAAATGAGCCCTTATATTTTGTCAAAATTACAAACTGAACCAATACGTTTAAATAATTAAAATTTGGCCCCAAACATTTTGAAAATTACAAAGTGACCCTTAACCTTTCATTAATTATAAATCGGCCATAAACTATCTTAAAATTGCAAACTTGCCCTGTAAGTTTTGGTAATTATAAATTGACCCCAAAAGTTTGTCAAAATCACTTAATGGCCCAAAATAATTACAAAATAGTGTTTCAAAAATATCGAATTTTCAAGGAGTGGCCCAAAGCAAAATCAGCCATGGAAACCCTAGACTGCGTTCGCCTCTGCCTCGACAGCCCATCTGTCACCTGAAGGCAACATACGGCGACGTAACCTCGACCCACAAGCTCGGATCGAAGCGACGAAGACCGACGATCGACGCCCAAACCGATCGAGCGAAACGGCGGCCGATCTGTGCTTGATCTTACCAGATCATGGTCGAGATCGAGATCAACGACCAGCGCTCATCATCCTCATCGCAGAACTCACGCGTTTCGCACAAGAAACCCACCGGAAAAACTGCGTTGACCTAGAAGAGGAAACTGGGTTGGGTTGGCTGGGATCAGGTCTGATATGGAGGTGTTGACCGAGAGTTTACCACGATGGATCTAGGTTTGAAAACCCATCGACCCAAGAGAAAGAAATCAGATCAGGTGATCTGATGAATTGATCCCAAACCTTCGCCAGATCGAGAAAAAACCTATATCTGAGTGGATCTAAATCTAAATCCTAAATTCTAGTTCATCTACTGGTCGAATCATATCATGCTATCAACAATTTCTATCTAGAAACCAATCATCCAGCAAAAGAGTTTTCTTTAACGCATTCAACATAAATCAATATATTCATGTATCAAAAACAGTAGACGAATAATAACAAGAATTCAGTATTCAGCCTATGTAAAAATACGGGTGCTCTGATACCACCGTAAGCTTTATGCTAAAATATATATAACTCGTATTAAATACATAAGCATGAAAAACGTACCTGAATTTCCAGAATCCATGATAACACAAACGTAATAACCTGAAAATAAAACAAAAGAAAACAATAAGGTGTCTTCTACTCTCTTCTCACCTTTCTCAGAGTGCCATAATGTGGAGACAATTCTGTAATACACACTATGAGTGAGAGTATGGACCCCCTATAAATAGTATAACTTTCTAGAATCCTAACCCATAAAGGATTCTCAATCCTAATAGGATGGCTAGTCCCAAAAGGAATACTTAGGCCCACACATATACAATAGCTCATATCATATCCTACATATATTTAATGTAGCTAAGGTGCACCAAGCCCAACAAATATTGATCACAATCAAACGGGTTTTATCCTGTCAATTCTTACTTACTTAAACATTCCAATCAATTCGGTTTTCATAAACTAAAAATATAATGTCATATGTTGCTCACAATTTTAAAAAAACTTAAATATTATTTATTTATTCTCTAAGATCATTGGAGTGTAAACATCGGTCACCAACCGATACTCCTAACGTTCTTTCTGATTTACAGACAAATATTGCAGAGTTTCATCCAAGAAGATCCATTCGCCAGACCAACTATCCGACGGTGAGGCTAGTCAGTGATAGTGTAGATCCACATGGCGGTCGTACAATGACTATTCAATGCTTAGAACCGTTTGTGTGGTCTTGTGACTAGTTGACTTTACTGGTATCCAAATTTTCCGGCCAACAATATATATTTGAAATCTCCAACTCATGTAGCCCATGCAATACTGATGTAATCTATTTAACCAGTACAATTAATGATAGGGACATGCACAATTAATGGTGAGACCCTTTCGAAAGCAATCCTTCAAGAATGGTGGGATCCTTCATCCTTCATCATTGTTGATGAATGATGAACGTCAGTCAGCACATGAAATGCAAGAAAAAGAAGCACAACTGCACAAGGAGATGGACTATGAATGAAATTAAAGCAAATACATGAATTTCATATGGCCCATGGGACTTGGGATGGAAAATTATGTTTATTCATATTTTACAGAAATATTACTACAATTTGCAGCAGATTAATCAAATACACGAACAAGTATAATTAATCTTCATTAGATCTCAGAATATATATTATCTAGTTTTAAATCATATAATTATAGTATATAAACACTACTTTCCAAATTATATATAACTCAAAAGAACCTGTAGATCGCCTTCTTAAATGTAAGATCTTACCATTTAAAACCTCTTTTAGACCATCCTCTTGTAAACTATAAAAGTGAAATGCTTTATTTTGCTATTAAAAAAGATATAATTTACCATATCATGTGAATCACAGGCACTGAAATTGTTTTGTTTTACGGGTGATCTAGAGTGGGAAAAACAAAAAAAGAAGGATAACAATAGTAAAATTTAACAAAATGGTTAAATTTCAATTCCACTCTTAACAAAATGGTTAGGCACTTCAATTTCCCTTCACTTCAATGATAGAATTTCGAGTATTACATTTGTCCATTAAATCACAAAGAGTTAAGAGACCCCTCTCCAATAGTGGAAGTTGCATTTCGAACCGTAGTAGTTTGTGTCATATTTCAAAAAAAAAAAAAAAATCATCCATCCCAAAGGAACTTTTTTTTAAGCTATTCCAAAGGAACTTTTGTTGATAACTTTCAGTAAAAGAAGTTATTGCCACGTATTAAAGGAACTGTTGCGATATTGCTTGCACATTGAATGAGCATAGTGATCTTACACTTTTAGAAATTACAGATATTATAAATTTGATTATAACTCTAACTTTCTTGTTCTTCTCTTTTTATTTAATAATATGAGTCGGTTTGAAAATATGCGTGCACATGATAGGTAGGCTTGTTGGGTACCAATATAGTTGAGATGTGTCAAGTTTTCTTTAATGTGAATGCTCTATTACTTGATTTTATTAAGGAAAAAAATTGTTTTTACTTTTCCATTTTCTAAGTTTGGCAATTAGTTCATTTAAAGTACTAGTGAGAGCAATTTGCACTAGTTCTCTCTCTCTCTCTCTCTCTCTCTCTCTCTCTCTCTCTCTCTCTCTCTCTCTCTATATATATATATATATATATATATATAGAATAAAGATCAAACAAACAATAATAGCTAGGGTCACCAACAAGCAGGAGGCCACTGGGCTTTTGCTCTGGCAAAGGCTGGCACTGGATTATATCTTAATTTCCCCCTTCAAAATTTTAATTGCTTCCTTTGTTTACTTGTATTATCTTTCAGAAACAATTTAAAAGTATTTTTATCAATTAATTTTTTTAATAGAAATAAAATATTTGATCATAATATGCAAATAAAAGAAAAAGAAGGACTTTTGACAAAAAGTTTAGTCTTTCCCTAAGGTCCTCTCCTGAGCAGCTTTTGAGTGTAAGTAGTGCTGTAAATATGGGCCGGGCCTGGAGGGCCCGGTCCGGCCGGCCTGCCAAGGATGGCGGGCCGTGCCAGGCACGGCCCCCATTCTTGGCACGTGCCGGGTCAGGCTTCCAGGCACGGCGTGCCGACCGTTGGGCCCGCAGAAATTTTTATTTTGATTTTTATTTATTTTTATTTTTTTTTAAATTTAACTATATTTTTATTGTTTTTTTTTAAAAAAATAACCGTTGGCTGACGTCAGCCAACGGTTATTTTTTTTAAAAAACATTAAAAATTACAATTTGCCCCCTCAACTCTTGTATTTTATATTTTTACCCATTTTTCTAATTTTTCTATAAATACTCCCACACATTCCACTTTTCATTCACTTTCTCTAATTCTCTCAATCTCTCCATTCTCAAACTCTCTATACAATTTCAATTATTCTTAATTTCATTCTTACTCTCTCTCTACTATTCTACACTACTAATATACTATTATAATATTTTATTAGTAATTTACTATTATTCTCTAATCTCTCCACCAAGACACCAAAGTTCAAACTTCAAAGGTACATTTTTATTTAAGTGTTATATTTTAAATTTAATATGTTTGTTTAGTTAGTAAATTTATCATTTTATGTTTATATCAGTTATTAATTTTATTTATTTAGTAAATTTATCATTTATATGTGTAGGGGTTAATTTTAATTTTAATTTTTAGTAAATTAATCATTTTATGTGTAGGAGTTAATTTTAATATATTGTTTTAGTAAAATAATCATTTTATGTGTAGGAGTTAATTTTAATATATTGTTTTAGTAAAAAAAAAATCATTTTTATGTGTAGGGGTTAATTTTAATATATTTTTTTAGTTAAAAAATCATTTTATTTGTAGTAGTTAATTTTAATATATTTTGTTTGTAAAATAATCATTTTATGTGTAGGAGTTCATTTTAATATATTGTTTTAGTTAAAAAAATCATTTTATGTGTAGGAGTTAATTTTAATATATTTTTTTAGTAAATTAATAATTTTTATGTGTAGGAGTTAATTTTAATATATTTTTTTAGTAAATTAATAATTTTTATGTGTAGGAGTTAATTTTAATATATTGTTTTAGTAAAAAAAATCATTTTATGTGTAGGAGTTAATTTTAATATATTGTTTTAGTAAATTAATAATTTTTATGTGTAGGAGTTAATTTTAATATATTGTTTTAGTAAAATAATCATTTTATGTGTAGGAGTTAATTTTAATATATTGTTTTAGTAAATTAATCATTTTATGTGTAGGAGTTAATTTTAATATATATTTTTAGTAAAGTAATCATTGTATGTGTAGGAGTTAATTTTAATATATTGTTTTAGTAAATTAATAATTTTTATGTGTAGGAGTTAATTTTAATATATTGTTTTAGTAAAAAAAAATCATTTTATGTGTAGGAGTTAATTTTAATATATTGTTTTAGTAAATTAATAATTTTTATGTGTAGGAGTTAATTTTAATATATTGTTTTAGTAAAAAAAAATCATTTTATGTGTAGGAGTTAATTTTAATATATTGTTTTAGTAAATTAATAATTTTTATGTGTGGGAGTTAATTTTAATATATTTTTTTAGTAAATTAATAATTTTTATGTGTAGGAGTTAATTTTAATATATTGTTTTAGTAAAATAATCATTTTATGTGTAGGAGTTAATTTTAATATATTGTTTTAGTAAATTAATAATTTTTATGTGTAGGAGTTAATTTTAATATATTGTTTTAGGAAATGGATCCCACCCATCCTTATTTTCCAGACGGTCTAAACATGCTGAACGATGATTTTGATCTCTCCGGACCGGCAGAAACCGGAGCAGGACCTTCTGGTTCCGGCGCCACACCGACATCACGTACCAAATCTAAGAGGTTAACATCAGATGTATGACAGTGTTTTGACGTAGTAGAAATGACACTTCCAGACGGTACGGTCGGCCCTAGAGCCAAATGTAAGTTTTGTCCTAAGAACTATACCACTACTAAGGGTGGAACCGGTCATTTGAGAAGACATATGCAAAAATGTATGCCCAAATACGTACAGGTACCTAATACAACCCAGACACAACTGCAACGGCACCCAGACGGGTCGGTTACGACGTGGCATTACGACGCCGCACATGCTAGAGAATGTTTGGCACGGTACATTGCACAAACTGATCAACCTATTAATTTCGGTGACTGTGTTTTTTTTCAAGAATTTATAACATCTGCATTTTGCCCCCAAATGCAAATTGTTTCTAGAACCACCACTAGGAACGATTTGATAAAAATGTTTAAAACCCAACGAGATGACTTGACGGCTGAATTACAGCATCTAACTGTCTCAATTGCATTAACTTCCGATATTTGGAACGCATGTTCCAAACAGGACTATTTATGTGTCACAGGACACTATTTAGACTCTGAATGTAAGATACAAAAAAAAATTCTTGGTTTTCGTCCTATGGATTTTGCACATACCGCAGACAATATTTTTGCTGTCATTCTTTCTGTTTTAGAAACTTATGACATAACTCATCGCATCCTCTCTATCACATTAGATAATGCATCGGCAAATACTAAGTCTATTGCATTGTTTACTGAAAGAAACATCCCGCAAGCTGGGGGTTATTTCTTCCACCAGCGTTGTGCATGTCATATCATAAATTTAGTTGTACAGTCTGGTTTGAAGAAAGTAAGCAATCGTATAGAACGCATCAGAGATGCCATTTCTTGGATCGGTAGCTCTAATCCAAGATTTCAAGAATTTGGCAGACACTGTACATTAAACGGTCTACGACCCCGACGATTCCAAACTGATATGCTGGTAAGGTGGAACTCTACTTACTTAATGCTGAAAAATTGTTTGGAATATGATACAACTATTTCGGGTTTTTATAACATGAAATTGGCCGAAAGTGGCTGTCCACCTGCTCAATCACTGACACCAGACGATTGGTATGTGGCAAAGATTTTTGTTGAATTTTTACAGGTTTTTTACAATGCCACTGTAACCCTTTCTGGGGTCTACTACCCCACATCTTCCCAGGCAATCTATCAGATTGTGGAAATGTCTGACATGTTAAACACTTAAAGGGAAGATGACTTGCTTGGCGATGCAGTTGTTGCCATGGAGACCAAGTTTAAAAAATACTGGTCTGAAATGCCTTTCCTTTATGCCTTAGGTGTTATAGTAGATCCTAGAATTAAATTAGCTGGTTTAGAATATTTGCTTGAGTTTACTGGTAATAAATTGTCAATAGATTATTCCGAACAGATTACTGACATTCGAAATAAGTTGTTTCTAAGTTTTTAGTATTTATGAGCGCAGGTTTGGCGGCATTCACACGGAACCATCACCAGAACCGGACAGACAACCGTTGCCGACAAGTTGGAGCATTCTCAAACGCCGGAAAAAAGACAAATCAGCAAGTTCTTCTTCTTCAACTACACGATCTGCTGCATCTTCTGGTGCCGAACTGAATAGGTTCCTTGAAGCACAGTTTGATGCCGACGAAAACACGGAGAATTTTGATCTGTTGTTATGGTGGAAGACCTATAGCTACAGGTATCCGGTCTTGTCACACTTAGCACGTGACATACTGGTTATCCCCGTGTCCACTGTGTCTTCAGAACAGGCATTCAGCACGAGTGGTCGAATTATTGAACCAAGAAGAAATTGTTTGACTCCAGAGATGGTGGAAGTATTAATATGCATTCGGGATTGGGAGCATGCTCGAAAGAGGATGCAAAATGAAACGGTAGATGAACAATTTATTTAAAATTTCTCCAATTTATATGTCGATGAGGGTTCCGCCAGTAACCAAGTCCAGAACTAGGTTGTACATGTACATTTACTTGTAATACGATTGCACTATTTTTCCCTTACCAAGTTTTTATCCCACTGGGTTTTCTTGGTAAGGTTTTTAATGAGGCAATCATATAAATATGTAATACTAAAAGTACGAAATAAATAAAGAATTCTTCATTTCATATTTTTATCTACTTTTTTTTCTTTCATGTTTTATCTTTATTTATTTTTTGAATTAATTCATTAAATAAAATAAAAAATGTATCTATAATCTATTATTAATTTATTATAAACATTTTTTTTATTATATAAAAATAATAATATATAAAAAAATTTTAAAAAAAAAATATGGGCCGGCCCATTTGGCCCGCCAAATTGGGCCACGGGCCGGCACGGCACGGCACGCGGCACGGCACGGAAGGGCCGTGCCGGCGTGCCGTGCCGGGCCCCCATTTAGGAAAACGGGCCGTGCCTGGCACGGCCCGTTTTCCTAAACGGGCCGGGGGGCCGTGCCGATGTGGGCCGGGCCGGCCCCCTTTTACAGCACTAAGTGTAAGTAGTTCAAATCTACAGTTTCTTTGTTACCCTTCTCATCTGCGACAGTTTCTTTGTTTTATTTTTAATACGGCTGATTTTGGAATTTTATAATTTTAAGAGAAGACGTGCCTCTTGAGTCTTGATAATATCAGTGGATTGCAAAATAAGATTGGCCCTATACATTTTATTTTCATGAAATGGGCCCTTTTCATTTTAAGCTTATTATCTCTGCAGGGTTACTTGTAATACAAAATGGCACTATGTCCTTTTTCTTTCTTCTTGTCATGATGCGAAAAAGGCCCGTGTTATTGGAAGCCCATAAATCATCCTAATTCCTAACCAATTTTTATTTTTTATTTTTTATTTTTTATATACTACATGTGGAGACTTTGACTCAAAATTCCTATTTTACCTTCAAACATTGGGGTTGGGCTGTGGTTTCCTAAAACCCCCCTTTTACGGTTGCATTGCACCCATGGATATATTTTCGGAAAAAAAAATAATCGAATAAAAGGACACCAATATAACACTCGTTGAGTTGCCCATATCATGGGTTCAGGTTACCACTTACCACTTACCAAATTAAACCTGTTAAATGAGTAGGTCATGTTCGGGTTAAGTAGTTAACCCCATTCTAATCCATTAGTCTGTTTGACGAGATTAGTTTTAATGTATGAGATTTTTTTTGGGATAACTAGTTAACTTTTTATTAGGATATTTTATTTTAAACTTATTTTGGATGGAGAATATATTATAATAATGCTACTTTGTTCAAATTTGGTGTTCAAATGATATGAATCCATAATTTCATTGTATTATTGAAATGAAATTTTATCAATTAAATGGGTTTGGTGGATTGAAATTGTGAAATACAGTTAAAAGTTTTAAAATTGTGTTAAATATTATATAGGTAGCTTGGCACAATCTACAAATTAACGGCATAAACGGATCATAATTGGTTACCCATTAATTTAAAGGCTTAACCGACACCTTAACCTGAATTGCTGTTAGGATTTGTGCCACTCCTAGGGATGACTTTGTAATCAATATAATGAGATTGTAAATTCAAGTCATTATCTCATGCCTTAATTTATAATCTCGTAAGGAAAAAAAATCTTCACTAAACAAAAAATTTTGTTGAGAAAAATAAGCCTTCATGCATTTCATTCTTTAAAAAACTTTTCCCTAATTAAACATAAGTGGAAATTGCTAAAAATGACCACATCTAACATGTGAAATTCGTTTTTAACCACGTAAGAAAGTTTAATTGTTAATAACCACATTTTTCAAAAAATAAATCGGTGTATATCCTTAAATTACAAAAAATACCCCCAACATCAATTTTTCTATTTTCTTTTATTTTTTTCTACCGTCTTCTTCCTTCTTCTCTCTTCATCTTCCTCATCAAATTTTGATTCTTGCTCCTGCAAATCGACGAACTAGAGGATGGTTTTAGCATGGTTTTAGTCTTATTGCATCAATTGTGTGTGTGTTTTGTGAAGAATCGAATTAAATAAGGTTTCAAGTTTTTTTCAGAAGATTTCAAGTTCACTGGTTTGAAAACTTGAAATATTATGTAAAAACTTGAAATGTTGACAAGTTTCTAGGTAAGATTTCAAGTTTCTAGGTAAGATTTCAATCAAGTTTTTTTCCAGAAGATTTCAAGTTTCATCGGTTCGAAAACTTGAAATCTTATATAAAAACTTGAAATGTTGACAAGTTTCTGGGTAAAATTTCAATCAAGCTAGAAATATTTACAAGTTTCTTGGTAAGATTTCAAGTTTATTTTAAAAGATTTCAAGTTTTAAGTCATAGATTTAAAGCATGATTTCAAGTTTTCGTAAAACATTTCAAGTTTGTCAAAGATTTCAAGCTTTCAAGTTTTTTTTTTTTCAAACCAAACTCCAACATCCAGTCCTAAATCATCCAAAATACCAGACCTCAACCCAATCAACCCTTAAAATTGATACATTTCAGCATTTACTATTCCATAAACATGTTCTTAACATGAAATCGCAATAAAAAGGTTAAATGAGAAGAGCATGGTGGGTTTGTCTTCAGCGAATGGTGGGTTCATCTCCGAGTTGTGACGGCGACCTCTTCTGGCTGCTCTGACGATGACGACGACACCCTTTTCTCTCCTGGCGACGCCGCTTCTTTCTCTCTTCTCTCTCGACGACAACTCCTCTTTCTCTCTTTTCTCTCTTCTCTCTCTTCTCTCTTGTTGTTTTTGGCTTTTAGGTTTTTATATATGGGTATTGAGGTAATTTCTCATAAATGTGGTTATTAACAATTAAAATTCCTTATGTGGTTAGAAACGAAATTCTAATATTTTCAATTGCTAGTTTTGGTTTTCTCTCTTAAACATAAAGATAAAAGTACGTAGACATAAAAATAATAAAATAAGGTTAAAATTAAAACTAATTATATAATTAGTGGAGTTTCCATTTTTAGCCAGCATTAGTGTTTTGGTTGTTTTTAACAAACTTTCTACTGAAGAGACAAATTTACTTTTCCACTAGATTAAACACAATGGAATTAAACACAGAATTAAACACGCCAGTATTTTTCAATTAAACACACCACCAGTTTTCATTATTAAACACATGCACCACCAGTTTAATTCCCTAATGTGTTTAATTTCCGGTGTGTTTAATTCCAGTGTGTTTAATATGGTGTAAGGTTAAATTTGTCTCTTCAGTAGAAAGTTTGATAAAAACAATCATAACATTAATACTAGCGAAAAATGGAAACCCCTATAATTTTTTGGTTAAAAAATGCTATTTCCCCATAAAATAATTACAACACTTCACCTTTATCACCTTTCACTTATCTTAAAATGAAAGCAAACTAGAATAAAAGTGATTGAATATCTCTCGTCACCCCTTTCTTTTGTTTACAGATAACAATATCAGAATGTATCAAAAGTACTCTTAACAGATTCCATAATTTCTCATATGTAATAATTAGTGATAATTTAAAATATATATTCGGCATACTCCTTACTCAATTGGTGTTGGGTTAAAAAAAAAAGAAAAATTTAACAAAATTGACGCATTGATTTGTTAAACGCGATAAAGTTTGTGTAGCACAAAAAATCAGATTTTTTGTAATGTGTAATGGTGTTTTGAAATCATTTTTCAATTCATGTATTGTAACATATTTTCCACAAATTGTAAGCATGTTTCGACAGTTGTGGTAGGGTGATGTATGATTGGTCTGACGACATTCTTCTAGGGTTGAATGACTAAGAAACAACTTATTTTTATTTTTGAGAAGCAAAAAAATGTTGTCAAGAAGGTGGGAAAAAACCTAAAAATGTGTGTGTGAAAGTGGAATGAGAAAAACTATGTGCTTGATTTTATGGTAATTAATATCCTAATTCAAAGCTCACCTGCACTGCCCATGTTTGCATGCTTAATTACTATTGAATATGCAATCATTAATTCCAAGACATAAAACTACTTTTTGATTACATGTCAAACGTACATAAATTTGAATCTTCTTGATGTGTTTTAGAAATGAAACAAAAGAGAGATTATTTGTATCATATATTAGATAGAATTATTCATGAATTAATTAATTTTACTTGAAAAAGCGTTGTTGTTTGTTTTTTTTACACAAGTATACACACTTAAACCCATTTTAACTTGACGATTTATAAAGAAATTGAGTGGTTGTGCTGTATAAGAGTTTAGGTGTTGAAAACATAATGCATTTTGTTTTATTTGGATTTACTGAATAGGAGAAGTAGGTCTGCTATATATTAGAAAACATTAGGAAGAAAAAGAACGAGAGTTAACAATAGAACAAACAAATCAGTTGGCTAATCTGTCTCCAACTTTCATGTAATCTATTTGCTAATAGATCAAATTACACCGTATCTCTTGAAGTTTGGGTAAGATACACTCAAATAGAAAAGTTTGGATATTAGACATTAACACCCCTAAACTTAACAAAGATAAAACGTTCTATTACTTTGAAAAAATTATAATTTAAAGATGTCTAACATTCCCTTTAGGCCTTAATAGTTGGAATTGTTGCAATGACAACATGATCGAAATTAAACATTAAAATATTAAAGATAAGTGACAAAATGATTGTGTTGGATATATATAAATTTAATTGAACATTTTTATCTTAGATTTCTATGAAAATAACAAGAAACGGAGAGTTATGGCTTGTCCATTTTTCCTCCACTTCTTCTGACCATTGCTTCCTTTCCTTATCACCTCTCTAGACTCTACCCATAAAAACAAAAGTTTACCGAGAAACAAACAAGCAAAATAAACTAAGATTCTCCCAAAATTGTTGTGGAACTGGCCACAACCAACAAAATATCCATTTATTTGCTTTAAATAAATTAAAATAAAAACGAGATATCCTTTTAACTTTTTTTTTTCTTTTGTAATTTTGTAAATTGTTTAACGTTATTATTCATGAGACTATGAGAGATAGAAAAATAAATACTTATATGAGAAATGAAGGTTCCTCCTCTATTTTTAAAACCCTATATACAAACCAATTTCTAACCCAAATTCACACCAAATTTATATTCAAGTCTAAAAAACACATGAAACCCAAGTACCCAACTCAAACCCATCAAAATTCACTTTTAACCCACTATATCACCACAATATATACTCTAAAACCCATCTCCTTCAACAACGTAGATGCCATGTGGAGGATGCCTCCTCCACCGATTTTGTTTGCTGAAAGCTTGGTGTCAAGACTCAATAGACGCCTCCAAACCTTTAAGAATAGAGAGCGTGCGAGCAGGGACAGAGCCAGAAATTGTTTCTAACAAGACGTTGTAAAATATAATGAGTTATATCATATATTTTAGAGAGTATTTTAAGGAAAACAAATAATAAGAAATACCGTTAATATGCATTCATTTATCAATGGACACATTAGTAGTTTAAATACAAGTTGATTTATAGAGCTGGAATGTCTAAAATTACTCTACAAATAATGTGATAAAACCTTATGGTCCTTTATTCATGATTCAATAATAGTGTTTACTGTTAGGAGTTAGAAAACTAATTAAAATTTTAATTGTATTCCTAGTATTTTTCTATCATCAATTTTTTTTTGAAATACCAAAACATATTTTCATTTAAAAAAATTATAAATGTTTGTTTGATAAAATATCTTAATAGTTAAACATAAATATATGTATATGTTTTTGAAATATTATCATAATTTGTGGTTTAGGGGGACTCGAATCCACAACCTCGTGGTGTGAGTATGAGGGGCATACAACTAGATCAACTCCATCTTGTCTAATATATGTATATGTTTGATTGACATATTTTAATTATATAAATTAGCACATATTGACTATTTAAAAATGTATAACATATCAAAAGTATAATATTGTATTAGGATGATGAGTAGGATAATTAATATCGTAAGAGAGAACAAAATTATTTAAATGAGAATAATATTAATTGAGATAGAACATATATGTTATATTCGATTTTCATTTATATTTAAGATACATCGAAATAAATATGATACATAAAATCAAAGATATTTTTTATGTGATTTGATGGAAAAAAATATTAGATGTCTTGTTTATAGACTTATATATAGTCAAACTAGAAAAATAAGAAATGAATTATGAGTAAAAGTATAAAATCTAAAAATTAAGGATATTACAAAAATTAAAATATAGACAAATTTGTAAATTTTCATAACTTCATGGGGGCAATGGCCTCCCCTCCGCCTATACTTCATCCGTCATTGCGTGTGAGAGCATCTCCAACAATGCTCTAAAATAGAGTACCATTTATTCCAATCGTACTCTAAAATCATGTTTCCAATTTTTTTTTTTTTAGAGTTTCATTGTTTGGTACTCTAGATTTATAGTACCAAATATGAAACTCTTAATTCATTTTTTACATTTTCTATTCCATGTTTACCCTCATGTCTATAGTTATAAACAAATGTTTGGCATTTATATTCTTTTTACCTTTTAGTTAAATTTAATTAATATAAAATAAGTTTTAATTAATAAATTTTATTATCATAAAAATTATACCATCAGAAATGTCTCATCTAAATCTTTAAAAGGAGACTAATATTGAATATTTACTAATAATATTTACATTTAATAATTTTTCATTAAATAAGGAGAGAAAAAAGAAAAAAGAACTATAAAAAACTTAAAAAAATAGCAACATAACATATTAATATTTCGGAAGGTCATCCAAATGACTTTCAAAACATGAGAAAATTAGTTTAAAATTTAAGACGATGGAACTAATATTCATGCACTAATAAAAACATTATTTTTTTATAAGAAGTTAACAAAATTAAATTTTTTTATTAAAATAGTATTTGATAATAAAAATTAGTTGAAAAATAAAATTATATAAAAATAATTTATTGAATAGAGTACAAAATAATAATACAAATATAAATTATTTGAGGATATAAATAGAGATAGAGATTGAGATTGAGATTGAGAGTGTGTTTGAAGTGAAAAAAATTTAGAGATGAAATCCGGAGGGAATACTCCCTTTAGAATTCTATTTTAGAGATAAAGATAGAGATCGAGTATTTGTCAGGGATGCTCCGAGAGAGAAAAAAAGGCGTATGGTGAGAGAGGTGTTTGGGGTGACGAATAGATAAATGAGAAATATTGTGTGTTTATCTGAGATGATTTTTTTAGGGGAATAAATGTATTATTAAACACCACCTAAATGGATGGAATCCAGCCAAATAACAGATTCCAGACAAGGAGGGGGCTCCTCCAACCAACAACAATCCTCAGCAGACCTTAAAAAAAATTTGGCTAAGGTATGAGCTGCTTTATTAGCAGTTCTAGGGACAAAGGAAATAGGAATATTAAAATGACTAGAAAGAGTCACAATATCAGTAACAATAACACCTATATCAACATTAGAATAACATCCATAATTAATCAGGTCCACCACTCATTTCGCATCACTTTCCAGAACAGTAGGAAGAAGACCAGCGTCGACCACAAATCTAAGCCCTTTCAAGATTGCAGAAGCCTCTGCTACTGAAGGAAAGAAGCAAGCAGCGAACTTCTGAGCAGAGGAGGCAAGAACCTGGCCATTCAAATTTCGAATAACAATCCCTACCCCAACCAGCTGATGGTCCGCCTAAATAGCTGCATCAGAAATAGCCTTATAGACTTCTGCAAGAGGCATCGACCAGTTCATCACCAAATCATTATGAATAGAAGAGGGATGAGAAGAAGGAGACATAGCCAATCTGGGACTCCTGAACTCCTCTATGAAACTAGAAGCCTAAGAAACCACATCCTCCGATCGTAGATTAGAGGGAGCATGAATTCTCTGATTTCTCCAATACCAAATTCTCCACCACATAATACATAGGAGTTCCATTTCTTCCAAACAGAGAACACACTTAAAATAAAGGAACACATCTTGGAATTGAATATCATCTTTCCAATTAGGACCTGCAAGAAAGTGACAAGCTGAGCGGATAACTTTGAGACTTTCACAACCCCATAATGCATAAGTCGTCATTTCTGGTTCTTTCGCACAAATAGAGCAAATTCCTTCAGTTAAGATACCACGTCCCTCAAGATTGAACAAAGTAGGGAGCCAATTCCTACAAGACTTCCAAATAAAGCTTTTCACTTTCGGAGGAACCTTAATTTTCCAAATGGAACTCCACCAACCATACTAAACAGAACAAGAAGGAACCTCAAGAAGTTGGAGAGATTTACCTAATTTATACCCACTCATAACCGAGTAGTTAACATCTTTCTCAAAATGCTAAATGAGAGAGTCTCTGGTCTGAGCACCAATAGGAAGACTTAAAATGGCTTCAACCTCCTCATAGGAGAAAGAAGACCTGACTAAGGGGACATTTCAACCACTTGAACATGTAAAAAGAAGTCTGACTGTAACTTCCTCACCAAGAGTAGAAGGTGATTAGATCTTAAACGAGTGCAGCTGAGGAATCCACCAGTCGCCATATATAGAAATAGAAGAGCGAGCTCAAACTATCCATCTAAAACCAGCCACAAGAAGCTCACGATCCTAGAGGAAGCTTCTTCAAACAAACGAACCATAACAACCATTACCAGCCTGTAGAAAATCTGAAGTAGGGAAATACCTGCTCTTTATCTCTCTGGAAGCCAACGAATTAGGCCATTTAATAAGCCGCTAGCATTGTTTAGCCAACATAGCTTGATTGAAAAGAGACAGATCTCTAAAACAAAGTCCACCATTTTCTTTATTCTCACACAACTTAGCCCACGACGCCCAGTGAAGCTTTCTATCCACATCAGTGCTTCCCCACCAAAACCGAGAACACAGTCGATGAACATCCAAGATAAAACCTTTAGGTAAGCGAAAAAGGTTCATAACATTAGAAGGGATCGACTGAATCACTGCCTTGATTAAAACTTATTTTCCACCTGCCGAGAAAAGCTTATGTCTTAACCCACTAACCTTACTCCAAATCTTATCCTTCAAATTCTCAAAAAGCTGCTTTTTATTTTTCCCAGCGAAGCTTGGAAGGCCGAGATTCCTCTCATGACATCTAACCAAGTTAACACCCACAATATTAGCTAGCCTATCCCCCACCAAACTAGGGACATATTTACTAGTGCAAATAGCTGATTTATTGAAGTTCACAGCTTAGCCCGAAGCTAAAGCAAAGTCCCCCAAAATTCTTTTGATAGCTCTAGAGTTTTTACTATCAGCTTTGGCGAAGAGAAGACAATCATCGGCAAAGAATAAATGAGATCTGAAAGGGCTCGTACTACCACACCTATAACCAGTAATATCACCACAAGAAATAGCTTCATGAACCAGACAAGACAACCCTTCGGCACAAAGTAAGAACAAATAGGGGGACAAAGGATCCTTTTGGCGGAGTCCTCACGAAGGCTTTACCGAACCACAAATTTCGCCATTTATCAAAAAGGAGAAAGAAACGGACATCACACAACGCATAACCCGATCAACCTGAGCATTAGAGAAACCAAGCTTCAGCATCATCGCAGACACAAACCCCCATTTAACCAGATCGTATGCCTTCGACATATCAAGATTAACTGCAATAGAACATGTCTTCCTATTTCGGGTTCGGAGAGAGTGAATGCACTCGAATCCAATAATCATGTTATTGGTAATCAATCTACCCGGTACAAACGCACTCTGGGCCTCTGAATCACATCCCCAAGTACCACACAGAGTCGGTTTGCTAAAGGCTTGACCACAACTTTATAAATAACAGTACACATGCTAATATGGCAAAAGTCGGTAATCCGATTAGCGTAGGGGATTTTGGGAATAAGAGTAATCGGGGTTCCATTGACATCCTCAAGCGAATCCCCATCACTAAGGCATTGAAGGCGGGCTGACGTAACACAATCGCCCATTATGTCCCAATTTTTTTGATAGAATAAAGTAGACATTCCATCAATCCCTGAGGCCTTAGCTGAAGACATATCAAAGACTGCCTTCTTAACCTCTGCAACAGAGAAATGGAAGTCCAAAAAAGCACTTCCTCTATTAGATAGTCTAGTAGGAACCGAATCAATAACCTCATCCCAGTAATTGTTAGATGGGAGACAAGACTGGAAATTACCTGAAAATAATCCACAACAACTCTCTCAATCCCAACCCAATCATGTTTCGAGCCTTTCAGGAAGTAGCTTTCCAGTGAAAAAACTTGGAGTTACAATCACCAGCTTTAAGCTAATCCTGTCTCGACTGTTACCTCCAATAACTTTCCTCAATCTCTAACAAACGATCTAATTTAAACTCAATCTCACCGACAGCTTTCCAAGAATGTAACTCAACAACATTCGAAGCAATGGCCAGCTCTTCCTTTTTCTTTTTAATCTCCCTCTTTAGGACTTGCCGATGATCCTGGTTCCACATATCTAGATTCTTCGTAAAACGGTTCACTTTCGAAACCACATCACGCATATTACACCTCTAACCAGAACTAACCCAACTCTCTCCAATCAATTTCTTACAATTCGCCTCATTAGCCAAATCATGATTATCGACATTCGAGCTAGTAAAGAGTTGTTTCCAACCGAAGCCTCTCTTAGATAAGCCCCCCCTAACCTCTCTTAGATAAGCCCCCCTAACCTCTCTTAGATAAGGCCATCGTCTCTCCTATTTGACCACGTAAAGACTGGCCCAGAAAACCCCTAATCTTCAAGTTCACAACTATCCAATGCCTCCCTAAAATTATCCACCAGGCTTCTTGAATAAGCCAGAGCTCCACTTTTCTCAGTATCAGATAACAAATCATTAAAATAACCAAAGCATAACCACAGAAGATTCGACATTCCTCTCAAACGATGAAGCAAGGACCAATAGTGTACCCTCTGAGACGAGTCTGGGGCACCGTAAAACGCCGTCAATCTCCACATTTTCGAAGAGTGAGAGATGATTATCAATTTATTAATAAAGTGTTTTATGATAGATGCTTTTTAAAATAAAATCACAAAAGAGTAAACTAGCCTTATACCATTAGTTATTAAGAGAGTAACGTCAAGTGTTTGGGTTATTGTGTAGAATACCCAAGCCTTTCCAGCTAGGTTTTTTATGGCCAAACATCAAGGGGTACGGTGTAATTTCCCCTTGCTAACAAATATGACAAGACATTAAGGTCCGAAGAGACCAAAAGTGTTTGGACATTTTTTAAGTTGATAATAGTTATAAATAAATAGAACGACAAGAGTTAATAATTAACCGTCCAATGTGATTTGATGGAAAGTACGTTAATTTAATCTGATAATATCTCAAGTGTGTGTGTATATATATATATATATATATATATATATATATATATATGTAGTTAATAATTAAGAAAAAAACATTAACCTTGATATTATTATTCAGAGTTGTTTCTATATTCAGATTCCCAAAGAAGAATAAATAAATTATAATAGTTAACAATAGATAAACAATTGAGATTAATGTTAATTATGAAATTAGAAATTAATAGTATTACTATGCGATTTCTATATAAAAATTATTGATATACAATATAGCTATACAGAGTGATGTTTTATCATAATATAATAGTAAGATTTACTTATATATTGGCTCATTTTGCTTTTGACTAATTGTTTCATATCAATATCAAAGTCCTTTAGGGTGCGTTTGGTACGTGGTACAGGACAGGACAACGTGAGACAGTTTCCTCTTGTCCCACGTTTGGCACGACATTAGCATGGGACAACATGGGACAACATGGGACAATATGGAACAAAAATTAGGAAAAACTGTCCCACCTCAGACCATGGGACTACTTGTCCCATGGCATGAGACAGATGTGAAAAAAACCAATTTACTCTTAATATGTTCAAAAAATTACAATCATGTCCAATGTATTATATATATATATATATATATATATATATATATATACACACTTCAATAATATATATATATATATTATAATTACATATTTAATATAATATTATATATTATATAATAATATATTGTTATATATATAATATTATTTAATAATATATATATATATATATCCTATATGTAATAATATTTAATATATCATATATATATATATATATATATATATTATAATCTTTAATATATTATAATATATATACAATATATATAATATATCAACATTATTCTTATATATATGATAAATATATATATATATATATATTAAATATATATATATTATAATTACATATATAATATAATATTATATATATTATATAATAATATATTGTTATATATATATATATTATTTAATAATATATATATATCCTATATATAATAATATTTAATATATCATATATATATATATATTATAATCTTTAATTTATTATAATATATATACAATATATATAATTTATCAACATTATTCTTATATATATGATATATATATATATATTAATACATAATATATATATATATATATATTAATATATATATATTATATAAAATACATATGTAATATAAATATAATATATATATAATATAATATTTTTTATTATATATAATAATATATAAAATATTAAATATCATTACCTATATATATTATTACCTATATATGTAATAATATGTAATATTATATATATATATCTTATATATATATATAATAACAATAATAATTAATATATCATATATATATATTATATTATTATATATCTTATATATATTGATATATTATATTATTATATATAGGATATATATATATATATATATATATATAAAATTTATAATATATATAAATATATAATATATATTAAAATATAATATATATATATTAATTATACTGTAATATATATATATATTATACATTATATAATATATATTATATTTTTTATATTTTTTATATGTAGTAATATTTAATATTGTATCTATATCTATATATATAAGATATATATATATATATAATATTATTGTATATTAAATAATAATAAATATAATATATAATAACATGTTACATATTATTATATATTATATATCGTATTATTTAATATTATTATATATTAATATATAATATTATAATATATATTATTATATATAAGGAGGGCACTCTGGTCATTTGAACCTCTTGTCCAGTTCTGTCCCAGTCATACCAAACTGATGTAGGACAATTGGCTTTGGACTTTGAAGAAGAGATGGATAGAAAATTGTCCAAAAGAGGTGTTTCAAAGAAACGGGCATAACTTTTCTCTCGGTTGTCAGATTTCCTATTATAATATGTTTTCGGAAAGGGTTTTCATAGCTCCATAGCGGGACAACCGGGCTTGCCCGGTTGACGTCATTTACTCCCTCAACGGAGCTGTTTAAGTTAGGTTATCGGGCATCCGAAGATTTTCGTGTTTTAATTTGTTTTTCGTTTTTTTATTTAGATGAGGATAATTTAGTCTTTTCTGTTTTTAGGGTTTTTTGAGCCTATTTAAAGCTTTTGTTATCAGTTTCGAGGTATTCAATAAATTTTACAATTTGGTTTCAGTTTTTTTTTCTGGTGGATTCCAGTTTATGTTCTGTTAGGGTTACGCTTGTGATCCTAGAACTTCCGTTCTGCGTCAAAACGTATAACAGTACAGTCCATAGTTCTGTCCCAGGCATTCCAAACACAATACGGAACAACTGTCCAGTCCAGTCCAGTCCTACGTTGTCCTGTCTCATCCCCGTACCAAACGCACCCTTAATAAATTCATTGTCTTACTACTAAAACAGTAAAGAAATTATGTTAAAAATAAAAAAAATTGCTCATGAGTTGGTAACGTAATTATACTAAATATAAGAATATATATATATATATATATATATATATTATATTAATTATGAGATAAAATAATAGTGATCAAGCAGATATCAAATAGAATCAACTTTTATCCATGATCAAACAAGCAAGCCAAGACAAACTTCAAACATTAAACGAGGAAGCTGCCAACAATACGAGTGGTATCTATGTCCCCTCTTTCTACTTTTACTTTTAGAAGAATACTTAAATTGTCATTATTTTGTACCACAAACCCATAATTTTCTAGGACTGTAGAGCCCATCTCGTTGTAACTTGTAAGAAAAAGAACCCTTTTCTTTAATTAATTTATTTAAATTATAAGAAAAATTAAAGAAGCATGCATATTCTTTGCAATTTGAATTATATATACTATATTGCTTGGAGGCTTGGATTGTTTTGCTGTATTTTTTTTTTGCCAGTTCCAGTTTTATTCCCTGGAGTACATGGAAAGAGACCACTGAACCCATCACTCTCTCTCTTTTTTGTTCCTTTCTGCTCAGCCAAAGCTGTAAATGAAAACGAAAGGTCCGTACTATAAACATATATATACACACACAACAAAATATAAATAAAGCTAGCTACAACCATGTAAATATAAATATTCTCTTTTTAAGTGGGAATACATACAAATTTACCAAAGTGGGGGAGATGGGTTTTGGGAATTCTTAATTTTGGTACAATATATTAATAATTAATGAATGATCAGAAAGAGTAAACCAGGACATGAGGCAATAAACTTACAAACTTACAAATATTGCTGCCCATCCATGCTTCATATGCTTGCAAGAATGGGGCCAAATTTAGGGTGCATTGTTTACATCAAGTCAATATAAAATTAGACATATCTAATCTAATCAATTTTCGTCGTGGGGTTTTACTTATCTTTTGACTCTAAAGTGGATTATAATTTGATAATTAAATGAAAATATCTATGTTTGATCGGTTTTAATTCAATTGTAAATTAGTTGATATTACTTAGATTAGATGCACAAAATGAATACTGAGTTGGTGTATCTAATGGATTATATACGTTCTCTCAAATTTAAGAGATCTCAATCAGTTGAGGATATGATCGATAAAAAAGAGAAGAAAATTGAAGGGTATTGGCTGTATTGGTTTGCTTCCATATTGAGATAATAAAAAGGCTAAAACATACATTTGATGTAATTCACAATTCTATCGATCCTTGACTAATTTATGGAGTCTTTGATTCCAAGCAAACAACTTGGGCAAGTCATGATGAGGTACTTCCCTCAAGTGAATAATTTTATTACCAATTTTATCGATGAAAAATTGTCTTTATGGTATGACCCCATATTTACAATATTGAGATTATTGTAATACTTTACAAAAAAAGATTTATTTAAGAATCTCATAACATTTTAATTACTCTCTTAATATCATCTTAGAACTTATGGAAATTAATATAAAATAATAAAAATTTAACTCTAATTAATTGATAATTAAACATGATTTTCATAAGACCATTCATGGCTTTTCACCATTGAGTCCATATATATTTATTTTGAAAAATGACTCATTTTTATAGGACAAGAAAAACAGTCAAAAGTGTTTCCCAAAATTACTTTGAAATACAATATCTAGAATTTTCGAAATAATTTCTACAAAACAAAAGCACCAGCTATGACAACTTTAAAGTGATGCAGACCCACCTTAGCTGCTGCTAGGATAGATTTTCACCAAACATGTATATATATATATATATATATATATATATATATATATATATATATATATAACCTCAGGCTCCTGTAGTTGTGCCGACTCAAATCTTAGATATTTGTGATAAACTTCCTTAATCACCAAGCCAAGTTAGACAGTGGTTTGACTTTGTTAATTCAAATGCATTAAACCTAACCTAATTGTCCTATTCCAAATTTTTGCTTACCTGAGTCGTAACTAACCAGACTTTTAGCTACTTAGTTTCTAAATGTCCTCAACACAAAACCTGCCACTTTATAAGTTGTATATTTAAAAAACATAATTGGTCATAATACATGTAGTTGATTAAACAAGAAAATAAGACACTTTTTGCATGTGGAGGTTGACAAAACTTGCAACTTTTTGATGGGGTAGTTGGCTTCTAAAGTTTTTATTTTATTTTATTTCAATACTATAATTATTTTCTTTCTAACCAAAACTTGGTTATGGGAAGCAACAAAAACTCAATACTAAACAATCCAACTTGGAAATCCATTTGCAATAAACAACTATAACACCAAAACTATTACATATGTTTTAATCGGTGAGTGGTGCTATTGGCACACCCCCTACTGATCTATTCATATCCTACTTGTTAAAATCTTGATTTAATTAAATAAAATTAAATGTTTTTATTAAATTTTTTTATTTATTTCCAAAACTATTCATTTTACTTATTTTTCAAACTTAATATATACCATATATGATCTATCTATCTTTTATCTCTGTATCTGTATACATCTCTCTCACCTTCATTGATTGATTTATTTTTCTTCTTCTTATTTCTTTATTTTTAGTTTTTTTTCTTCTTATTTCGGATACGAAAAAATAAAAAATAACAGGGTACTTCAACACAACGACAACTTGATATCATTCTAAAAAAAAAAATAAACTTCAAACTTATTTCTAAAGAATGAATTGTTTCCAGATGTTTATTAACATTGTCATACAATTCTTGCTTTATGTCATTCTTAGATAATTCTTCAAGATGTTTGATATCGTTCTTAGACAATTCTTCAATTTTCTTGATATCGTTCTCAAACTCTTTCATAATATTTTAGATGTATGTAAGAAGCAGATTATAGGGTTTAAGAGTTAATTTTTTTTTTAAGAAACGGATTACTGAGTTTTTTTTTTGGAAAAGGAATATGAGATTTTAATAGATTTACTTTGTAGAAGATTTCTTTCCTAAATTGTATGTCTCTTTAAGTAATTTTGATAAAGGAAAAAAAAGAATATTATATAATTAAAAAGTGGGGCATAAATAGATTAGTAGGGGGTGTGCCAATAACACCACTCTTAATTAGTACTTCAAAAATGTCCTTAAGGGGTATTTATTATTTAGGAATGTTAGAAAAATAACTTAATTTCTTATTTGGGCTTTTTTTTTTATTACAGTGTTTAGTTAAATTAGCTGGAAATCAAATTATATAGGTTTTACTTATGAAATTGGAATTCAATTCCTTCCTCCCATCCAAGAAATCAAATTCCTTTTCTGACTTAATTCTCTTTCTCATAATACTCTATTCTCTCTCTTTTCATTTGGGAAACATACTACTAAATTAAGGGCATGTGTCCTATTTGGTCCCCACAGTGGCAATATCCTTCACAGGATTCACTGGTCATTGAAAACAGAAAGACAATGAGTATTTGGAAGGTATTGGAAATGTGTGTCCCCCACCTTACCCATCCTTTACGCAGAAAATTGCAACTGGGTAGCTCTGTATTTTCTTGTGGACCAAACTACCCTCCCTGTACTGGCAAGGTTCCAGTTCACACTAATATAATTATGGTAACTTTTACTTTTACTTTTCGTTTAGTATTATAATTTGCTTCTTTATAGTACAACAAGTGCTTAACAGTGCAGCAGCGTCCAGAGAGCAAGTGGGCAACTGCATGGATTATTAGCTTTTAACCATTTTCTGCTCAATTTCATAAATTTTCCACAGTAGCCTGCGCTTGGGTTTTGCTAGTTTGAACCTAAAATTTATATAGGTTGATGATTTTAAGTCTGTATTTGCGAAGTTAATACACAAAATTGTTAAAAATGAGTATATATGATAAGAGTTTGTTCGATATGATTCAACCGATCAAAAGAATATTTTAATATTATATGCTCTTTTGATATATATTTAATATTTTGATTGTTTGACAAAATTCAAAAAGAATTTTACAATGGGTTAAAGAATTCTCTGAATTTTTTTTCTTATTACTTCGTCTACAAGAAGATCATGGATAAAAAAAATGTAATTAATTAAATGGTGGTTTAAAATTTAAAACAAGAGTCTATAAATGAATACATCTAAAAACAAGAACAAAGTCTAATCAATGTGGGTCTAAGTAGTAGACCCATAGCAGGCAACATACTTGTATGATGAATTATGATGATTACACTATGTATAATCATGACCAATAATGTAGACAATACCACCATCTCCTTTCATGTTCATTTTCTCTGGTTATTTTAGGAAACAATGGGCATTTTAGTAAATCTTCCCTCTCTCTCTCTCTCTCTGCTTCACATGCGTACATTCTCTAATTATAGGCCACTCTATACATTCTATTTCTCTCTCTCTCTGATTCACATGCTCTCCTTCTCTATTACACCTTTCAGGACAAAGACAAAACCTGATAGTATTTCAGAATGCTTCTCTCTCTGTTTATCTCTTTGAAATCTTCTGGTTCTCCAAGATTGTACAATAGGTATCATCTCAAATCACAGCGAATCAAATCCAACCGTTGGATACCCAGTTGTTAAAAACCCCCCAACAATTTCTAGTTGACTTAGTTTTATTCTCTGGGGGTGTTTGTTCATGTTCTGCTATTACTCTATTATTGTCCTCTGTTCATGGCTGCTGTTTCCACTGTTGCCCAAATCTTTCAAGACCATAACAGTGTCAACAACAACAATGAAGTTAGCAGACATGAGATACAAGCTGCCATTGCTAAAGCAGTTGAGTTGAGAGCTCTGCATGCTGCTCTAATGCAAGGAAATAGCCCTGCAAATTCCAGATACCCTTCTTCTTCCCCTGTTTCTCGTCCTGTTTCTCACTTCTCTGCTCAAGATTACCCTGTTTTTACTCCTGTGAGTTTTTTTTTTTTGCCTTTGCCTTTGCCTTTGCCTTTTGTGTTCTGCCTAAATTTATCAAGTTCTATGAGTTTTTTAATTTCAATTTATTTATTTTTTATTTATTTGTATGAATTAAAACATTTATTGTGTTGCTACTTCTTTGTAGTGTACTATGTTGAGAAGATTCTACATAGAATAGAAACTCTTAGGTTCATGAAGAGAGGGGATAATGTGTATTAATTAAACCCACAATTTTTGTTTTAAAATTATTATATTGATTAAGACCTTATTGTTTTCATAAAAAATTTGGAATACTTGTTGTTGTCTTATGAATTTGTTTAAAACAATTTCTTGATGATGATGTTTTCATGGGTTTAGTCTCTGTGTTCTTCTCTTTAATCTTGGTAGATTTTAAATTCATGAAGTAACCCAATTTTAGATTTTATTTTTTTAATTCTCTGATGGGATCAACAAAGGCATATTAATCTTCCATTTGTGGACACTTTTATTAATATAACAGTTAACAAAACAAAGTATAATGTTTAATTAACTCATGACAAATTTTACTGAGTTTTAATAAAATTTCTTTGACAGAGTTATGAAGATGAAACATTACCTGGGTATCATCAAATTTCATCCAACAATCAATCAGGAAGTTGGGATGAATTTGGCCTTGAAGGAGGAAATGGCAGTGAAACTGCTCTATCAGATTATAATAAGAAGGAGAATTTATCTTCTTCAAAGAAAGGATTGCCTACTGGTTTTGCAGGCTTAGAGTCCCATATTTGTCCGGCAGAGGATCAAAAATCCGTCACGAGCTCCTGCACCAACCACATTACAGTCCTCCAAGCATCACCCGGAACAGAATTCTACAAGTCAAGTAGGAGAAACAGTCTGGGAGACTTCAAATCACTGTCCTCTTGTAATAGATGCAAGCCAGCAGTTATTACAGCTGAATCCGAATCCGAAAATGTCATCAGTAGGAACATCAGGAGTTCAAACATTGTTGTTCCATTGACAGACTCTCACTTGTCTGCTCAATCATCCCAACCAAAGAGTCGTGGAGGAGGAGTGATTTCGTGGTTGTTTCCTCGGTTAAAGAAGAAGCACAACAAGATTGAGAATTCCCCTAACCGGACAGATCAATCCGAGGAGGTCTCACAGATTTTCAAGGACTTGGGGATTTTGTCAATAGAGACACTGAAGAGAGAGCTCATAGAAGCAAATGAGAATAGAGACGCGGCTTTAATGGAGGTTTCTGAGATGAAATCTTCATTGGGGGAGCTAAAACAAAAGCTGGAGTACTTGGAGAGTTACTGTGAAGAGCTGAAGAAAGCTTTGAGACAAGCAAAGGAGCCTCAAGTTCACGAAAAGCTTGGAAATTTTCCTAGGAGAGGGAAATCCATCGATGGGAATGGAGATTCGATGCCTGTTAGTGAGGAAGTAATGGTGGAAGGTTTCTTGCAGATTGTATCGGAAGCAAGATTGTCGGTGAAACATTTCTGCAAGACCCTTGTTGGACAGATAGAAGAAGCTGATAATACTCTAATGGACAACTTGAATATGCTTCTTCAACCATATAATTTGTCACTAACTTCGAAGTACTCCAAGGCAGTTTTCTACCATTTGGAGGCTATAATAAACCAGTCACTGTACCAAGACTTTGAGAATTCCGTGTTCCAAAAGAATGGTACCCCAAAGCTTTTAGACCCCCAACAAGATCGCCGAGGCCAGTTTTCGTCATTCGTTGCGCTGAGAAATCTAAGCTGGAATGAGGTGTTGAGGAAGGGGACTAAATATTACAGTGAAGAGTTCAGTAAATTCTGTGATCAGAAGATGAGTTGCATTATCACAACACTAAATTGGACAAGGCCATGGCCTGAACAACTTCTTCAAGCTTTCTTTGTAGCTGCAAAATGCATATGGTTACTTCATTTGCTTGCTTTTTCGTTCACTCCGGCGTTGGGAATTCTAAGGGTTGAAGAGAATAGGAGCTTTGATCCACATTACATGGAGGATATGTTCATGGATAGGCAAAAATCATCCGGTCCGAGCCGGGTCAAGATCATGGTAATGCCAGGGTTTTATGTTCAGGATAGGGTTTTAAGATGTAAGGTACTCTGCAGGTACAAATCTGTAGCTTAAATAACTTAGAAGAATTTATTTCATTTTCATTGGCTTTTTTTTTTTTTTTTGAAGGATTATGTCAACCAGAGAAGTTTGTAACTACCAAATTGATGCTTTAATAAATATATTCATCTGGTTTTCTCTATGAAATGGACTGGTGCTTTTGGTGAAGAATTAGGTGGAATCCTGAAATGATATAAATGGAATCCTATATTAATTAATTAAGTGAGAAAAGTCTCCTAATCAGGTGATAATTAAACAGCCAAAGAATTCTCTTTCTTTCTCCTGGAGCTAGATTTGGTCTACTGATCTGTTATATTTCATTTTCATACTTGTCTCACTTTCTTGGTCTACTGAAACTGATTGATTAATAAGTTGAAAGAGTAAACCTACTTAGACATAAAGCAATGCACAATTATTATTATTATTTTTTTAAATATTACAATAATTTAAGGTTTTGGAAGACTGGGATATAACTAGAATCCACGATCCTATCTCACACACCAAACTCAACCTTGAAGAACAATGGTGAGATTTGCTCATTTAAATTTTAATTTACACCCCATAAAGATGAGAAATTGTGAAAAAAGTGGGACTTGTGAGAAATATTCCCTTCAATTTTTAATTTTATTTTTTTGACCGTTTTGATCGGTTTGAAGCAAAAATATCATTACGTGTTAATATATTGAATCTCTAATTCAACTGCTATTTTACCATCATTAATTTTTAGGATAAATAAGTAGATGTCAAATAAATAACAATTAACGGGAAAACTATCAATAATAATATGAAACCAGCAATTCTTTTTCTTTTATATATTTTAAAAGGAAAGGAAAGTTGATTCCATCTACATAGGCTTGATTTATAAATGATTATTACATTAATATATATGTAACTGTCTCCATTGCACCTCTTATATCTTCCTTGTTGGTGGAATTGTGTAGCCTGCAACAAACACATCATTAATACAAGTTTAGAACTTAGTAAGAAAAAAAAAATTATAAACCCATCAAGGAAAATTACTAACCAAATAATTAACAGAGTACTTTTAAAAGTAATTTAAATATCAAAATGCAAAAGAGATTTTTGGTAAATTTTCTTGTGAACATACACACAGATTCACATAAAACAATGATATTAAACCAGAAAATTAGAAGAATTAAATCAAGATGGGTTCAACAATAAAGCTTACTTCCACATTTGGTGCCAGGTTGAGGAATATGAGCACCACAAGTTCGTGCTACATAGACCACCTTCTTCATGCTAACAATCTTCTCAACATCAGGCGTTACATGGCTGCATAGGCAAGGGATATCAGCCGATTTCAACACCGCGCAACACTGCGATGATGGAGCACGTTGTCCTGGATCAGGGAGAACGTACTGCAGGCAGCGAAGTACAAGTTGAGTGATTGTTTCCTCACAGTCAGCCGACACCCCATGATTGCCCAAAATTAGGGTTCCGGCGAACACCAACAAGGCTAGAGCAACAAATCGAGGCATTGCCATTGCCATTTTTTTCCCTTTCAATATTTGATGGTTGTGTTGTTATGATAAATCTTTGATGGTGCTCAAGCGTATATATAGTATACAATGAAGGAGTAAGAACACGAGAGTAACGTTTTTTGTATATGGGGATTTGAACTAGTTAATTAAATGACCTCTTTAATTGATTGCTTAAAAAAAAGTAAAATATTTCCTACAATTAATTTCGTTTTCCATATTTAGCCTATTTAATTAGTAAGTAAGAAATGAATCCATTAATGGGGGATATTATATTAAATTCCCTTTATCAAAAAAATAAAAAACATTAAATTCCCTGATCGGTTACATTGTCTCTAATTAGTTAATGATCAACCAAATTAATGTCCTCAAAAATCTTACGTCATTATATATGTCATTTCAACCCCATCCTAATTTACACACACATATATATATATATATATATATATATATATATATATATATATATATAAGGGGATTTATTTTAAAAATTATATATCTAATAATAAATTTTGTAAACTTTTACCCCTAAATATTGTATTTTACTACACTAACCCTTTTAAAAATAAAAAATAAAATTTTCTTACTCTGTCCCCTAACGGACACAATTTTATATCTATTGGATCTATAAGATTCGGATGACTAGAATATACGGGGGTACTACCACATCAAGAGCTAGGGTGAGTTCTTGATGTTTTCTTTTTCTTTTTGGTGTGGAATAAGAGCATTTATTTTTGTTTGGGATTGTTTTTTCCTGGTTCTTTATGCTTTGTTACTTTTTGTTATTGTTTACTTTTCTTTTATCTTTTATATATATGGATATTACTTAGGAGTTTTTTAGTAAATGATCGCTTGTAATGCTTTTTCCCCTTAGGTCAGTCTAATTTTATTAAAAAAACATTACTATATATATATATTAAAAAACAATACACATATGTAAATTTACCAAAACAACTTTTATAATTTTAATATTTTTAGCATCACAAATACTACATAATAAAGACTTTTATATTAACGAGGTTTTTGACCAATGCATAATGGAGAATTAATTTCTAACAAACTCTATGGATATATATATACACACTACATTGGAAGTGAACTTGTTGACAATATTGATCAATATATTGTAATTGATAATTTTTTTAAAAAATCATATAATACAACTTAGTTAATGTTTGTCTATATTAATTTGCATTCAGTTATTTTATTTATTTATATTTTTTATAATGTTTTTTTATCAATTATAATGTATTTGTTTATGTTAGCCCTAAAAGTTTCAATGTCTAGTTTTGATGATAACAAATAATTGGTTTTGGTACTAATGTTTTTATTGAATGTGAGATAGCACAAATCAAGGTCCCAAATCAAAGTGGCAAGAACAACAAGTTGCTTAATCAAGGAAGAAGCTTCGGTAGTTTTATATTTTTTATTTCCTTGTACAAGATATGAATTGATTGCTTAAGCTTGCTCAAGAGTTTAATCATCCCTAGCTAAGCAAAACTATCATGAACTTAGACCCTTGAACTCATTTAGATATCTTAGAATGGTCGTAAGTTCCTTAGAAATATCAGGCCTATCAAATATTCAAATTTATAAAAGTCTTTCTAAGGAGCGGCTCAAGCACTCGAGCATATCCTTCGAGCTGCTCTTGAGCAGTTGATACATCTCTCTGGTGGCTCGAACACCATTCAGCCGCTGGAGACAATCTTTGATTTTCATATGTCTAATGGCTAGTTTCCGTCCAACCGCCCTTCAGCCGGCCATTCAGCCGATCTTTGTCAGGTGCATTAAATCCACATCTTAACGGGCAATAATCCTTGGCTATCAATTTTCACTATAAATACAAGCCCCTAACTCATACAAATGACTTTCAACAACCTATTATTCATTGCTTTCAACCTTTAAGTGTTTATTAAGTGAGTTTTCTTAGTGTGCTTAGCAAAATCCTTTCTCCTTCTTATCTCTTGAGCTAAGCACTTGAGCAATTAAATTTTCATATAAACTCTTGTAAGAGTTTCTCTTGTAACTTTACTCAAATACATCAAGTTGCAAGTGAGAGAAGTGAGATTCTTACTTGTTGTAGTGAGAGACTAAGAGGAGAAGAATCTCTTAGTGTGATTGGTGAAGTGAGTCACCATTGTGTAACTTGTAAAGAATATTGAAAGTAAAGAGACTTAGGCTATGTTTGGGGTTACTTTTACTTGAGAAATAAGTGATTAATTCTCAAGTTTTAAGCAAATGGGTGTTTGGTAAATTTTTCAAAAACAACTTATTTTATAAATTGCTTCTCCAATGAGCTGCTTCTGAGAAATTGGGTGGGGGTTGCTTTTCCAAGCTGATTTTTGGAGAAGTTGACTTATTATCCTTAAAATGTCTATAATACCCTTACAATTTTAATATAAAGACAATAATACCCCTGTTAAAAATTAATTTTGTTGTTGAGAATTAATGGCCACTGTTCGTTGGTGGTGGCCACCACCAACGACGGAGGCCAGAGGACAGCCGGCGACATCGAAGTCTTTGAAGAGAGTCGGAGTTCCGTCGCGATTCCATCTCGATTTCGTCGGAGTTCTGGCGATATTCCATCACACCAGAGATGCTGGCAGCGATGGAGGCGGAGGGCTCCTCTTTCGCGATAAGTCTAGGACGAATCTCTAGGTACTTTCGGTTCGGCGATGGAGACGATTCGATGTCGACGGCGTGGGATGAAGGATGAAGACGCTCTCAGCGACGGCGGATGAAGGTTGATGATTTGACGAGAGGAAGACAGTGGCGGTGTTGCAGAGATTCATTAATGGAGGCTTGAGTTGTTGAGTTGACTCAGCAACTTTGAATTAAGAAGAGTAGTTGACTCGGTAACTAACGAGTTGACTTAGTTGAATATATATTTTTTAATTATATATATATATATATATTCTATATTTCTATACTTTATATTTGTATTTTCAATTTTTTTTTTAAAAGTAGTAAAATACTTTTTGAATAATATATTATATTTCTTATTTCAATATATATATATATATATATATATATATATATATTATATTTCTATGCTTTATATTTGTATTTTCAATTTAAACAAAAAAATAAGTAGTAAAAAACTATTGAATAATATATCGTATTTTAACAATTATGTCCATTATAGTCATTTTCCATAATCAATTAAAGTTTACCAAACACTTTTTTATTGTTTT
The DNA here is from genome assembly GCA_033220585.1 of Dipteronia sinensis. NCBI lineage: Eukaryota > Viridiplantae > Streptophyta > Magnoliopsida > Sapindales > Sapindaceae > Dipteronia > Dipteronia sinensis. The sequence continues at coordinate 50,418,748 of CM065641.1, read as the reverse complement.
TTTCTTAAATTGATTATTCATAGAGTCAATTTACCAAACACCTTTCAACTTATGTTGTAAGTTGATAATTCCTTAAGTTAAGCTAAAAGCAGATTATTTTAGAAACAAAGCAATCTCAAACATAGCCTTAAGCTTAGTGAAGCTTGGTGGAGTGGAAGTAGGCAAGGGTTGGCCGAACCACTTAAAAATCTCTATGTTTGTTTTCTTTATCCCTTATCTCTTTAATTTGTACAATCTATTTATATTATTCATATTTATATTTGTACAATTCACATCACATTTAGAATTGCATTTTGTGGCTGGGGTTTTGCAAACAAAAAAAAAATACTTTAGAAACCCAATTCAACCCCCCTCTTGGGTTACCTATCGATCCACAGTATAGAATATGCATTTTACGTGGTATGTCCCCCTTATTAAATGTATCTTTGTTTTTCAATATTCAAAGGTTTGTTTTTTGATTAGTAAAATTTTCCTCATACCGTTGAGGTTTACACAAAAAAACTTATTTTAGCCAACATTGCTGTTGAATCCTGGTTACATCCTTGAGAATATAATAATAAAAAAATTTCTCACTTCTCTATCAATCCTTAATTTATTTTATTTTCTATCTTCCCTCCCCTAATTTATTTTCTCAATCTAATATATTAATATTTCCTCTCATTATTTATCTATAAGCTGTATTTTCTACTATATAGTGTTGGAAAAAATTGGTGTAATTAAATTGCTATATAAATAAATTGAGATAAAATAAATAAAGAATAAAATTATGAACCCAATAGTTTCAGTTTATAGAAAAACCTTCACACTTTTACAGTAACTTTATCAGTAGTTCTCTTTGAAGTCGAGGCTAGTTTTTAACATTATGTCTTTAAGACGATATATGCCCGCCCACCGGAGCTACAGGTCAATCAGCGCCCGCCTTTTAGGATACAACGAATTCTCTGTCTTGTGGTAGTAGCACTTCAAAACCACAAACGCTAACGAATTAAATTTGCAAACTTCTCTCTCAAAAACAAAAGACTCAATGCTTTTATGCATTAATTTATTTAATATGAATTTTTTTTGATGTTTATTGAATGAATGACTTCTAATATTTATAGATGTAAAGTGCCTGTAGGAAAGGTCATGATTTAAATGAATAGCTACATCTGTTTAGGATCGTGTCTTTTCCATTTCAAAAGACATTTATCCTTGAAACTAGGTGTCTGTTCCAAACATACACATATCTTTTCATTACATATCACACCATTCAAATTCATTTTACATTCATGTGATTTTAATTGCTGGAAATAATTTTTCATTCATATCAAATATGAATTCTCAAACAAATAAACATTAAATATTTATTGTTTTAGTATCATATTTCCAACAATCCCCCACATGAATGAAAATTGGCACAACACCATGCATATGACAATGTAGACACTTGAGGGAGTTTCTGAAAGAAAGGTTATTGCATCAAGATAGGTAGCTTTTGGCCTTGAACCTTCCCTAGTGAAGTAATATTGGATTTACTTGGCTAATCAGTGAACGTGATGTCTTGAAATGTTCAGCTGTTGGTGTAAACCAAGACAATAGTACTCACACAATAACTTTCCAAATGTATTCTAATTCATACGGTTGTGTTCATTTCAGCCATGAACAAATCCTAGTATTCATAAGTGCTTTAGAGAATTCAGCCATACATAAAATTCTTATAGCAACAGCCATATTTCACACTCATATATGTGTGGGATATGCTTCACATTTCACATTTCACATCTCAATAACTTAAGTACTCGATCTAATTATAGCTTTCCTATGATTCCTTCCATGATTACTTGTGTATCTACTCAATATGTTAACTGAGTACGCTATATCAGGTCTCGTACAGTTCATGAGATACATTAGACTACCAATGATTCCAGCATATTCTACTTGTGAATTGCCTTGTCCATCATTTTTCTAAGATGAAGATTTGTATCATAAGGTGTTTTCATTGGATTAGTGTCATATTCACTGAACTTATTCAATATTTTCTCAATGTAATGTGATTGAGATAGGACTAACCCATCAGATGTTCTAGAAATTTTAATTCCCAATATCACATCGTTATCACCTAAATCTTTCATGTCAAAATTACTAGTCAACATTCTTTTGGTTGATTTAATCATACCAATACTGATGCACATAATCAACATGTCATCCACTTAAAGGCAAACAATGACAAATCCATCTTGAGTGTTCTTAGTGTATACACATTTATCACACTCATTTATCTTGAACCCATTTGAAATCATAGCTTTGTCAAATTTCAAATGCCATTGTTTTGGTGCTTGCTTTAAGCCATAAAGAGACTAAACTAGCTTACACACTTTGTGTTTTTGACCAGGAACTACAAACCCTTCAGGTTGTTCCATATAGATTTCCTTATCTAAATCGCCATTTAGAAATGTCGTTTTAACATCCATTTGATGTATCTCTAGATTGTGCAATGTTGCTATTGCAATCAACATTCTAATATATGTTATTCGCGTAACTGGTGAATATGTTTCAAAGTAATCTAAGCCTTATTGTTGCATATATCCTTTGACAACCAACTTGCTTTATACTTATCAATTGTTCCATCAGCCTTGATCTTCCTTTTGATAATCCATTTATAACCCAAAGGCTTATTTCTAGGAGGAAGATCCACTAGTTCCCATGTATGATTCTGCATGATGGAATCAATTTCAGCATTAATAACCTTTTTTCCAAAATAATGCTTCAGGAGAAGAAATTGCTTCCTTGAAAGTGAGAGGCTCATTTTCTAAGAAATAAGTTAGAAAATCAAGACAAAAAGACTTGGACGTTTTAGACCTCTTGCTTCATCTTGGTTCAACGTTGTGTTTTTGTCCACTAGATTCTGGGTTAGTACTTTCTTTATGATTGTCTCGGTTATTACTAATAGCATAATAAGTTCTTTTAAGAGAATGTTTTTCTTGTGCCTCCTTATAAAGAAATACATTTTCAAAGAAAGTTGCATTCTTTGATTCAATAATCGTGTTTACATGCACATCAAAAATATTAGATTTATGTACAAGGAACATATATGCACTGATGTTAATTACATAACCAATAAATATATAGTCAATGGTTTTGGATATTATTTTAACTGTTTTAGGGTCAGGGAACGCTACCTTTAACAAACACCCCCACACTTTGAAATATTTATATGAAGGTTGAAGAGCTTTCCATAATTCATATGGGGTTTTGTCTAATTTTTTATGAGGCAACTTGTTGAGAATATAATTTGCAGAGAGCAATGCTTTGCCCCAAAACTTCTAGTGTGCCCCAAAACTTATCAACATAGCATTCATCATGTCTTTTAAAGTATGGTTTTTACGTTTAGCAATACCATTATGTTGAGGTGTATATGAGGCAGTAGTTTGGTGAATAATCTCATGTTCAGCATAAAACTCACCAAAAGGTGATACATATTCACCACCCATATCACTTCTTAGCACTATAATTTTCCTATTAGGTTGACTCTCAACTTCTTTTTTGTAAAATTTAAACATTTCATTTGCCTCATCCTTGCTTCTTAGCAAGTACACATGACAATATCTTGTACAATCATCAATGAATAAAATATTTTTTCCCTCCTCTAGTCTCTATAAACTTTAAGTCACAAATATCACTATTAATTAAGTCTAGAAGTTATGTACTTCTCTCAATAGAATAAAATGATGTTCTTGTTAGTTTTGCTTCAACACACGTTTCACATTTAACATTGAGATCAATGTGAAATTTAGGAATTAATACCATGTTAATTAAATTTCATATAGAATCATAATTTACATGACATAATCTACCATGCCATATATCAGATGACTTAAGCATATAAGCAAAACTAATTTTATTATTGTTATTAATTTTTGGTACAGCAGTCATTACATTATGTTATCTAAAAAATCTGATAGCGACTTTCCGTACAACATTTGATCGCGAGGTACAGAATTTCATGGTCAGAAAATGAGGGGTATAGGTACCCTACCCGTCGTGGCTTCGAGGATAAGGAGGATAGATGGTACATGGGGTTCCCTTGCTGGTATGTAGGTCTAGTCTTTGTCCCTAGCCCCTGGTCCTAGTACCCAATCACGGTACCCGATCTCTTCTCTAGGTCTCCTCTGTGGTTCCCTAACCCAAATAGCATGCAAGGAGGAGGGATATGTGCTCCCCAATGATATATATGTGGTCATGATGGATGAGACCACCCAGTAGTGATTCTTCACGCTTCGGTCCTCTCGTTCGAGGCGGGGCCATCCCGGTTCTTCTAGCTGGTCCAAAGGCACTTTTAGGGCTTCTAAGGTATGTTGGACCAGGCTCCTCTAGTCCCGGTGTTGGGTTCCTAATAAGGATATCGGTGGGACTGGTTGGGCTAACTGGGTCCTCCGACGGGTCTAGCGGGGTTGCTCTGGTTTTTGGTATGGATTTGGGATTGCTCCTCGAGTTTTGATGCTAGATCCTCAATTAGGCTGCCCACCCACGTAGAAATGCAAATGGGGCTCCACGGGTCCCCAAATCTTCACTAGCTCCTCTCTAGCCGATCTAAAGGGCTTGTCCCGTTTTTATATGTGGTTTGACATGCAAATAGGTAGATATGAGAGTTAGGACCAGTAGGGTTGGAGCCGAACTCCTATACATGCATAATAGAAGAGATAAAGGAACTTGACTGGAGGTAGAAAAAACTTACGAAAACAACTCTTGTTTTCTAAGTGTGGAAATCAGCCACCATGAATCAAAAGACAAAAAATAAATTTGTATATTTTTTGTTTTTTTTTTCTTGGTCGCACATCTCTAGTTTTCTTCTTTTTGTTTCATGCAATAACCATTCAATGCAATTGAATTGAGAGAACTGATATATTTTCTTCTATTTCGTTTCACACAACAAAACCATTCAATGCAATTGAAGCTGATATATTTTTGTTCTATGCGTGTATTAGTTTTCAAAAACCATCAATATCTTATATTAGATTTTTTAACTAATAACTTGAATTAATTAATCCTTTAAGATATCTGATATCTATAAGGATAATTAATGGTTTTGAATTTATACCTTTTAAATTCAAATTTGATAACATCCTCCAACTAATGATTAATCGCATAATTAAATAATCTAATTATTTAATTAACATAATCATTAATATTTATTAATTAAATAATCTCATTATTCAATTAATTCCCAAATAGATACGTGTCAATTTCGTAACACAATTAATTAGACAATCCAATTAATCAACCGTGACCCTTGTTACCTTTAATCAATCGGGCTAGCAAGGGGACCTAATGGATCCACAGTATTTCGAGCTCCAATAATCCTTAGAAATAATTAATTAAACTCTTTAATTAATATTTCATGATTATTAACTTCGGTGTTATTCCATTAAAAACCCGAAGCTGCATTCTCTCAACTGTAGATGTTTTTACATAAACCAATAACTTTCAGTGTCCATCGATATAGCTATTAAATATAGTATAATCCTCAACAAGTAGTTCATAATTAGAGCTGGGTCATAATGTCCGTTATACCCCTCTAATTACATATTTTCCATTAATTACCATTGATTCTCTAATGAACAATAAATCCTACATTCCTCACGGAATTATGAGAGCGCTCATATTGTTCAAGGCCCGAATCAACCCTTAAGGGAACTACTATCTACTTCTCGCAAGAAGGACTGAATTCCACTATTGTGTGCAAATCTTCCCAGCCATAGGCCAAACCGCGATTCCAACATACGAAGCATATTGACCGAGAAAGTAACTCTGATCTCACCCATGGTATATCAAAAACCACGATCTAACCTAAAGGGGTCGATAAGACACTCAGGATTAAGATCACCCATATATAGTCATCATTTGTCGATATATATGAATCTCATCACGTAACGGATCTTATTGAGAGATTCATATAGATCGTGACCCAGTCCTATATGAGCACATCATACAAGGTGCCTCCATTCTCATATCACCATATGAATGATCCAGGATAAGATTTCCGTACATTACAGAATGGACCGCAGCTGTAGATTAACCATAAATAAAGTACCCATCTTTATTTGCTATCTACGGACTCTTTAGATTGCTCGTTTCAAACTGAATCCATATGTATATGACATTCATATAATCAGTTCGAAATTACATCCGGCAATCTTGGATGTTAAATACATATGTTATATATATAAATGTATGAGACAATTTGAATGAATAAACTACTTTTTTTATTTATGTTCAATTCAAATTTACAAATTACAAACTTTAGGAAAAAAACCCCAACAATATGGGCTGCCCATTGGAGTGGTACCTCCCACTAGGTGTATGGTCTCCCTTTGCAAATTGTTTGAGAAATTATTTGAGTAATTAACTTGGTATATACCCTACTTGGTTTTCTAAAGACTCAATCAAATGTAAGGATTGAATAAGAGTACACCCCTCAAGTGAAATACGGTCTCTACAATCTCAATTATTAACAAATCCCAAGTGAGTGAACAACAATATATACCCTAGGTTGGTCACTCATGAAGGATTAATAATCACCGCTATACACCTTAGGTTGATTACATTATAAAGAGATTAGACCTTTATTTGATAGATGTCCATTTATAAGAGTTACTGATACACTCATTATTTGCTTGTTGGATCTATCAACTCCTTAGTTCTCATTATCATGCATTCACCAACATTTTCATTAAGTTTAGTTTAATTCTAGTTTCTAGCATAATTGTAGTTGCATCTTAGTTGTTTAAATTCAAAACAAACCATTGATTTTTACTTTTAAGCTTACTAGTATTTTGCATTTTAATTTGATCATTACTACCATCGATCACTGTGGAACGATACCTAGCTTATCACTATACTTGTTTTGAAAATTTTAAGGACATTGCTAGGAACTTTACAAAATATTTTTTGAACTTGCGATTCTTATCAACAACACAAAAAGATTGCATTTCAGAATTTCTACGCTGGAAGGTTGTTTGTCAAGCATATGCACGGTACTAACATCGCATGAACCGTGCACATACCACGTAACATTGTTGGAATGTTATGCGTTGTATGTACCGCGCCAAACCTCTAATGGTATTCCTATGCTGGAAGGTTGTTTTTCACGCATATGCATGGTACGAACCGTGCATGAACCATGCACGCCACTCCAAAAGGCTTCCAGCAACTTAAAAAACTACATGGCAAATACCATGTGAGCTAGGACCAATCCAAAAGAAGAAAAGTGACTTTTCCGAGGGTCAAATGTCGTGCTAAGATCAAGCACAACATCGTGCAAGCGCAAGCGCGGACGTTTCCGAACACACTTCAGGAAACGAATTACACAACACACAACCACACTTAAATCTAACAATGAGGTACAAGTGTGAGAAGTTAGTGAAATGCAAACAAAAAGGAAGCATAACTAACATACAAGATGTGTAAGCAAATGAAATTCAATGCAAGATTAACTATTATACACAAGATAGTGAGTGTGTGCAACTAGATCTCTTCAAGAAGTCAAGGAAGAGTTATACCTTTGAAGAATTCTTGAGCTAGAGGTTTTGGGGATGCCATTGAAGATTGATCACGAACAATGAAGAACCTATTATACATGTACATACTAAACCCCAATGTGGTTTGTCAATAAAATAAGCCAATATATGAGGAACTTACAGATCATTTGAGTGTGTACTCACTATTCAACTAGCGTGTGCTGAGAGCTAGCGTGTAAGCTCAATGTTGAGCTTGAGCTTGAGCTTGGTATGACTCAGTCGTAATTAAAGTTTGGGGTTAGAGAAAAAATATTGAAATTGTGTAGTGTTGACCATTTTCTACATAGTTATATTTTTCTCTTGTTGTCCTGTCGGCCGTGGGTTTTCCATATAAAATCTTGTGTTGTTTGATTGGATTCTCTCATCTTATTTTTCTTCTAGTAGATGTTATTTGTTCTGTGGTAGATATTAGGCATGCGCTTCCGCATCACTTTTCCCTAACATCTCCATTTCTTCTTAATTGTTTTCTATCTATAAAAGCACGTTGATTCGAGGTTTTTCCGGTTGCAAATCCATTTTATGTTTGTGAAGTCGTAGGAATTCAAGGTTTGTGCCATGTCCCAATTGATTTTTTTAAGTACAAAAGTGTTTGACAACTAATATTGATAAGAAAAAATAAGTATAAAGCGTGTTTGAAAGAATATATATATATTTATACAAATATTGTAGAGAAAATAATGCATAATGATTTTGTTTTTCTAATAAAAATTAATTTAAATTTTACTTTTTTGAAATATTTTGATTCATTCTCTATAATTCAATTTGTATTTCCTTAAAATAAATTAAAAATATATTTGAAATTAGTTTTTAAGTGAGAATCTAGGGTTTAAGAAAATAAAAAGAGTTTTTAATGATATTTTTTTGACAATTTTAATGATATATTAATATCAAATTATCTTAGGAAACTAATTTTTTCACAAAAGATTAAAATAGGAAATTAATTAATAATTATTAGTGGGTGTACTTATAAACTATTTAGTCTTCTAAGTAATTTTACTCATGGATATTATTGGCTTTTAAAAAAAGTGGTGCTATTCGCACCCCATTACTGAATTATTTATACTCTACTTTTTAAAATGTTGATTTAATTATATTAAATTAAATGGTTTTATTAATTTTTTGGATTTATTTCTAGGATTACCCTTTTACTTATTTTTCAAACTTAATACACCCAATATCTTTTTCCAAAAACAAAAAAAAACAAAAAAAAACAAAAAAAAAAAAACAAATACACTTCATCTCTAATCTTTATATACAATTTTCTCACATCCAGTGGTAGGACTTGTTTTTTCTTCTTATTGTTTTTTCTTCTTATTTCAAGGTAAAACCATATTTATTAGATGCGATTTTTTTTTTCTTTAGTCAATTGGATTGCTGATGGTAGATTGTGAGCGTCCATGATTTGTTTGAATGATTGAGTTAGGGTTTTGATGTGGTTTCGTTTCGTCAGAGATTAGATTTTCTTGGTTGCGATTCTTGGTACGATTTCGTCATTGTTGTTTTTTTTGTAAATAACGTTAAACTAACTTTGGAAGATCCGTAATAAAATCTAGAAAAGAATTGATACAAATCATAGTATGCCTGGAAGATCTGCAAGAAAATAAACTGAGAGGAAAAAAATAGCAAACATGGATTTGGAATTTGAAAAGGAAAACAAAACAAACATTTGAAACAATAAAATCAATAAATAATAAACATGAGAAACATGAGATCAATTTGAAAGAAAATATCAATAAAAATAGTAAACATTCAATGATTTGAAATAATCTATCTCATTAGAGTTTTGAAATAAGGAAAGTGAGGTTTTATTAGTTTTATTTTGTCCAAGATTTTTTTTTAAATAAAAATGGTATATCTCTTTAAGTAAATTGATAAAGGGAAAAAAAGAGTACTAAATAATTTAAAAAATGAGGTATAAATAGTTCAGAAGTGGGTATGCCAATATCACTACACTTTTAAAAAACACATAGTAATTTGGGTTGTACTAATATATATACAATTTTTAAGGGGGTGTATATATCGTCGCTCAAAATTAAATGTTATATTACAAGATGGGATCTAGAGTTTAATGAAAAGTGGCCCAACAATTTCAGGGCCCAAGTTTTTTAATTTTAACGATATTTGTATCCCAAAAAAATTGTATGCACATATTTTCGTACGTAAACTCTATTATATATTTTTAAAATATTATAACTTGTAAGGACACCCCACATATATGTTACCAAATATGTTATTTCTTTTAATTTTTGAAAAAATATTATAAATTATTAAGTTTAATAACTAAATAAAAAATGATAAAAAGGAATTGAAAAGCATGGAGGGACTGTCATCCGACTTGATCAGGTGACAAGTTGGCAGTAGCCTTCAAATTCAACCAGTTTTTATTTTTCTAATTGTTTATAATATTTTCAAAATGCTCAAGTATTAACTATTTTATTAATATATATATATATATATATATATATATATATGATATAAGACATGTATTTAAAATTATTTGAATTAAGGGTAATAGTGGAACTTAAAAAAAAAATATTACTTTGGGTGCACATACGATTTTAGATGGTTACAGATATCGTTACTCAATTAAGCTGTGTTGAATAAATAATCAGCTATGAAGTTAATCAACAGATATTTGGTTAATTGTATTTTTAAAACTACTATATAGCTCAAAAGCAGTATACATATGTTTGGTAATATTATTGTAAAAGTGTTGAGATGAGTTACAATGATTAAAATATATATAAGTTTAGGACTCTATTTCATTTTTTTCATTAATTATATATATTAAATTAATATTTAAGTAGAATATTTAAATTTGAAAAAAAAATTCCATAAGAACAATAGAAATATTTTTAAGAGAGTTTATAATTCAAATCAAAAAATTAATTTTGGGATGAAATAAGGTATATAAATGATTTAAACTTGATTTCATAAGTATAATAATGATATTTTAAAAGATATATTAAATGCCGAAATATATTATTCCGTAATTGCTTTCAAAAAGTAACCTCTCATCTATTTCTCAAAATGACTGTCAAAACTTGTCAGATTATCAATTAATCACTTTTGGAAGTTTTAACAAATATCATTTTATGTAAAAATATAAAATAATCTGATTTTAACTTTTTAAAAGCAATACCAAACTGACACTTAATCGAGGAAAACAAATTATAATATTACAACATTAATTAATTCTACATCTTTACACTGAGAATGATAAGTTACAATGGGATAAGCCGACTAAAATGTCATTTGATTTACCTTGTATTTTTTTTGAAACAATATATTTATTAATTCAGGTATTTTTTTTGAAAGTTTTCGCTATTGGTAGGATTCGAACCGCTGATCTGAGAGTTATTTATCCAAACCCCAAGCTCGTCCATCTACCAGATGAGCTACGCCCCTGTTGGCGATTTACCTTGCATTAACCTCCTCATATAAGCCTATATAAAGGCATTCGTACAATGGTACTTGATGTTTTGTAATTCCAATTTTTCAGTAGCTCTTGTACCATAACTAAGTTTTAAAGACAAGACAAGACACTTGTAGTTGTACGTTTCAATACAAATTCTATTCTATTAATTTCATTCTATAGTTTTCATTATTCTATTTTACTATCCACCTCAACATATACCAAAAGTGGTAGATTTATTTTTTATTATCAGAGACCAACTTAGGAATATTTTATTTTCTCGAAAACTTAGGAATATTTTATTAATTATATTAATAAAGAAATAGAGATACAAGAGAAGCACGAACTCTCTAATAATCAAGATGTAACAGGTTTCAAACACAATATGGGTTGTTTATTTCAAAAGGAACATTCTTGAAAATATCCTTGTGCGTTTTGTTCTCTGTTTTGTGTTTTGGTTGGCCTGTTGGGCGTCTTAGTTTTGTTTTGGGGCTGATGCGGTTGTGTGTTTTGTTGGCACGTGGGCTAGTGGTTTGTTTATAGCTTTGCAGCTTGGCTGTTTTTGAATAAATTCTACCGATCAAAAAAAAATATATATCTTAAACAAGAAAACTAACAATGAAGAACAATGATTTAATAATTCTTGTTTGATTAATGAAACCGCGATGTTGAGCTATCCCAATGTACTCCACTTCCTCATAGTGAATGCAGCATTGAAGAATTCATCCATGGCTTTAGTAGAAGACCCCTTGTAGTTTTTCTCATCTTTGATGGCATTCTCAATAATCTCCATCGCTTCACAAGCTTTTCTTTTCATTTCCTTTCCTTTCTCTGCCTCATTCATCACCAACTCAATTTTGGCCACTATCTCTTGATGTTTCACCACACAACTCTTCCCTCTAGCAACCTCCACACAAACCCCAATCTCTTCCTCCAACAACTTGACATTGTAAAACTGCTCTGCTGCCATAGGCCACCCGATTATTGGCACGCCGTGACTCAGAGATTCAAGCACAGAATTCCATCCACAATGACTCAAAAATGCAGATACAGATTTATGGGACAAAATATCCACTTGAGGTGCCCAATTGTGAACTACCATCCCTTTTTTTGAAAGTTTGATTCTCTCTTCAAATCCTTCAGGCAACCATTCATTGGCTTTGAACTTTGAATTAATGTCAAAACCCAATGGTGGCCTAACAACCCAGATAAAATATTTGCCCGAAGCCTCTAAAGCCAGTGCCAGTTCCATCATTTGTGACGGAGTTATGGTGTTCTGTGACCCAAATGACACATACAAAACTGAACTGCAAGGTTTTGTATCAAGCCAATTTTTACAAACTTGTGAGGAGATCCCAAGTTGTTTTCCGGCTCGGTCTTTGCTTCCAGTGGACAAAAGAAGAGGCCCAATTGACCAAACTTGTGGGCAGATTTGTCTCCTGAAATACATCAGTCCTATCTTGTCAAGTTCCTCAACCGTGTTGACCAAAATTCCATCAACATTCTTCCACGAAGTAAGCACTTTCTGCATCAACACTGAGAAAGAATCACTCCCATCAGCAACTCTTAGATAATCTGTTAGCTGGGTAACATGAATTCTCGAAGCTTCCGGAAAATCTGGCAAGAGAAATTCATCGGAAGCGGTGTTTTGGTGAGGTAGGTTCAGCCACATAGAGTAGTAACAAGCAAAACCAAAGCCACCACCAGCTATAAAGAGAGCATGAAACACACCAAACTCGTGTGCTATCTCAGCACACCATCCAAAGAATATGCCGGTAATGATACCGAGTGGTTTCTTTTGACCATTCTGTTCACTAACTAGATCAGAAACAAGTTTCCTGAAATGGGGTTTGAAAGATAAAGTAGCTTCAACGAGAATGGGAACCAGATTATATGGAATAGAATCAGTGTTTTCAGTGTCAGGAGGGAGGTTGTGATCTGAGCTATTAAAAGGGATTTCAACAAGATTGAAAGAGGAGTTTGGAGGGAGAGATGATCTGAGTTTGTTGATATTTTTCTTGGTGTTGACAAAAGTAATGGTGTATTTGTTTGTTTTTTCTAGTTGAAATGCCAATGCTAAGAAAGGGATTATGTGGCCTTGTGCCATGAATGGGAACATTACTATGTTCTCTTTGGTTTGAGCCATGAATTCTTGTTAAAGGTTGATCAGAGACCAGTGCTATATATAATTCAAGTGGGATAGAAGATGTAGAATTAAACCAAATTATTATTAATAATTATCTTTAATTATCAGTTTAGATAGTAGGTTGGATTTATCCTTTAGATAATTTCTATTTATTTTTTAGTTAGGATTATCAAATTTTTTTTTTATTTCCTTGTTATTATCGGTTAGAGGTTTGATGTTATCAGGTTACCTCATCTCTAAATAGTTGACATTATTTCAATGTAAAAAAATTAATTCAATAAATATTTCTTCGGTAAATTCTTTGTGAGTGTGTGAGTTTTTACATTTGGTATCGGAGCCAAATTCGAGGCTTAGAGGTCAGTAGGATAGGATTCAGGAGTTGAGAATCCAGGAGTGGTAGGTGGATCCAGGAGTTGAGGATCCAGGAGTTCGGAGCAGCAGCCAGTGCTGCCGGACAGACCTCCACACAACCCACGGCCGCCGGAAAGTAGTCTCACTTGCCGCCGCGAGTGGACTGTCACCGCCACCACCAAAATCTTCAGAAGACGACTGGGAACAAAACCCAAGTGTCCGTTGACCAGATTCGACGAGTTTTCCTGTGCATCGGAGTAATCCAAGTTCGTGGTTCTTTTGGCTTTTCCACCGCCAAGATCCGTCGATCTTTGACCATTGTTGACCAGCAGAGGTTGTTGGCCGTCCCTTTGCTTGACTAAAGTTCATTGCCGCCGACCGACAACGTCGCCGGAATCGTGACTTGTAGCGAACCTGCGATCAGTATTGTGGACGAGAAAAGAGAACTGGAGAAGGTTTGGTGCGTTTGAAAGTGAAAGTTAAAGACGAAACTGGTTAGTGTGTTTAAAATTTGGTGCGTTTGACTTTTGTTTTGCTAATTCACTGTTTGTTCACGTGCATAATCCTTAAAGTTGTTTGGTGCTTTTATTTTTTGTCTTATTATTATTTTTGTTTGTTGGCAAATTACATTGCAATTTACAATGGCCACCCTTAACAATAATAATAATAACACAATACAACCACAAATACTAAAGTTTGACGAAAAAACCAATTTTGAGTATTGGAGGGTCCAGATGCAATTATTGTTTGAATACCAGGAATTATGGACTGTTGTTTCCGAGGGTATTGTTGGGCCAGCAGATGCTGCAACAACCATGAAGGATTTGAAAGCAAGGTTTTTCATTAACCAGTCGCTGGATCCTGTGATTTTTGAGAAAATCGCACATACAACATCAGCAAAACGGGCATAAGACATTCTAATGAACACCTACAAATGAGTTGAAAATGTGAAGAAAGTTCGCTTGCAGACCATGCGTAGGCAGTTGGAGCTTCTCCAGATGAAGAAAACGGAGAAGGTGGCAGATTACTTCTCACGGACATTGGCACTTGTTAATCAGATAAAGTCCAATGGTGAGACAATTTCAGATGTTCAGATCATGTAGAAGATTCTCCGAACACTGACCGAGAAGTTTGAGTACAAGGTGACTGCTATCGAGGAGTCCAAAGATCTCGAGGCGATGACGTTGGATGAATTGATGGGCTCGCTCCAAGCCCATGAACAACGTCTGGATGAGAAGTCTGAGATCGAGGTGGAGGAAGCTTTGCAGAGCCAATTGATTCTTAAGAAAGATAAAGACGAGACCCGGAAGAATTTTGAGGCAAGCCAGAAGGGTCAGAACTCGCAAAATAGGAGGGGATGTGCTTCCAGATCTAGCCAGGTGAAAGGTGGAGGAGCCAATAACACTAATCAGAAGAGTAAATATCAGATTCAGTGTTTCAGATGTAAAAAAATATGGCCACTACAAGAATGAGTGCAAATCCAATGGCAGAAATTTCTAGGCTAATGTTGCAGAAGATGGAGACTATTCAGAAACATTGTTGCTAGCGTGTAGTGTAGCAGTGAATGATGCCAAGTACAAATGGTTTCTGGATACAGGCTGCAGCAACCACATGTGTGGTAGGAAGAAGATGTTCTCAGAATTGGCTGAGACCTTTACTTCGGAAGTGAAGTTTGGGAATGACTCAAAGGTGCTAGTAATGAGGAAGGGTAAAATCTCCATCTCTCTGAAGGACGGATCCAAGAATACCATCTCAGAGGTACTATTTGTTCCGAGTCTGCATCAAAATTTGTTGAGCATGGGGCAACTTTCAGAGAAGGGGTATGATATGTGGATCTACAGAGGGGTATGCACCATCAACGATGAACAGAAAGGACTGATAGCAAAGGTAAACATGTCACCAAACCGTTTGTTTCCGCTGCATATTAACAGTGACACTTTACCATGCTTTAGTTCTATAATCAGAGATGGGAGCTGGTTATGGCATATACGGTTCGGCCATGTGAACTTTAGGAGTCTGAAGCTACTTTCTTCAAGGAAGATGGTTTCAGGATTGCCTGTCATTAATCCTCCTAATAGGGTATGCGAGACATGTGTTGTAGGAAAGAAGCACAAAGACCCATTTCCTATAAAGAAGACGTGGAGAGCCAGTTAGCCCTTGGAGTTAGTGCACTCAGACCTATGCTCCGTGGAGACTCCGTCGAATGGGGGATATAGGTATTTTATTACCTTTATCGATGACTTCAGCAGGAAGGCTTGGGTGTATTTCTTGCAGCAGAAGTCAGATGCTTGTGATGCCTTTAAGAGATTTAAGGCATTGGTGGAGAATCAGTGTGAAAGGTCTATCAAGACTTTGAGAATGGATCGGGGGACAGAATATGTTGTCTGTGATGGTTTCTTGCAAAAACATGGCATCAATCATCAGTTGACAGTGAGATATACTCCTCAGCAGAATGGTGAAGTGGAGAGGAAGAATAGAACAGTCATGGACATTGTCAGGTGTATGTTACACTTGAAGAAATTGCCCAAAGGTTTTTGGGGTGATGCAGTTGCTTGTGCGTTCTATTTGTTGAATAGATGTCCCACCAGTAGTGTTCTCAGAAAGACTCATCAGGAAGCTTGGACTCGACTCAAACCTAGCATTGAACACTTACGAGTGTTTGGGTGTATTGCTTATGCTCATGTACCTGATGCTTTGAGAAAGAAGCTTGATGATAAAGCAGGGAAGTGCATCTTCATCGGCTACAGTCAGGTAACGAAGGGTTATAAACTTTATAATCCAGTGACAGAAAAGGTGATTGTCAGCAGGGACGTTACCTTCGATGAGCAAGGATGCTGGGACTGGTCTTGCGGTAAGGGGAGCTCTTCTGACATTGATGTTGACCTGGATGAGATTGATGGTCATCCGAGAGATGATCCTGTTCCGACCCCAGTGGCTCCACCATCCCCGGTGAACCCACATCCAGCAGAATCTTCTGGTCGTCCACAACGTGAACGGGTGTTGCCAGCTCATTTGCAGGATTGTGTTCTCAGTAATGACGACGATCCAACAGATGAAGAGTTGGTGAACTTTGCACTATTTACAGATTGTGATCCTATCACATATGAAGATGCTGCTCGTAATGATTATTGGTTGAAAGCAATGGATGAGGAGATTCATGCGATTGAGAAGAATAACACATGGGAGCTTACTGATTTGCCTGGTGGAAAGCAGCCCATTAGTGTTAAGTGGGTGTACAAGACAAAATACAAGCCAAACGGTGAGGTGGAACACTACAAGGCGCGTCTGGTTGCAAAAGGTTACAAGCAAAAGCCAGGGATCTATTATTTCGAGGTGTTTGCTCCTATTGCTAGACTTGACACTGTTCGCTTGATTGTGTCTCTTGCTGCACAGAATCGCTGGAGAATCTTTCAGATGGATGTGAAATCCACATTTTTGAATGGGGAGATAGGGGAGGAAGTCTACATACAGCAACCTACGGGGTATGTAAAGAAGGGGCAAGAAAATAAGGTCTACAAGCTGAAGAAGGCCTTATATGGGTTAAAACAGGCACCCAGAGCGTGGTATACACACATTGACACATATTTTATCCAGCATGAGTTCCAGAGATGTCCTTATGAGCACACTTTGTATATCAAATCCAACTCCCGGGGAGATATTCTTATTGTGTGCCTATATGTTGATCTCTGGAACTCATGCTGGATAAAATATGTGTCAATGCGTGTATACTACACTCTAGGTGTCATTACCAGAAATAACCCTGAGATGATTGCAGAGTTCAAAAGTGCAATGACTGGTCATTTCGAGATGACAGATTTGGGGTTGATGTCCTATTTCCTCGGCATTGAGGTGACTCAGACAGATGATGGCATCTTTATGTGTCAGAAGAAGTATGCTGGTGATGTGCTGAAAAAGTTCAAGATGGATGGATGTAAGCCGATGCTGACTCCAGTTGAAGAAAGGTTGAAGTTGGAGAAGGATGGGACTGGTGAGCGAGTTGATGCTACCATCTTTCGGAGGCTAGTAGGAAGTCTGAGATACTTAACTTCTACTAGGCCTGATATTTCTTATGGAGTTGGGCTTATCAGTAGGTTCATGGATTCTCCGAGGCAATCTCACTTGCAGGCTGGCAAGCGTATCTTGCGATATGTGAAAGGTACACTAGGTGATGGTATCTTTTACTCTTCCGCTAACAAAGTCGAGCTTGTTGGATATACAGATAGTGACTGGGCAGGTGATACGAAGAAGAGGAAAAGCACCTCCGGATTTGCATTCCATCTTGGTTCTGGAGTATTTTCTTGGTCATCGAAGAAGCAACAGGTGGTTGCTCTATCGACAACTGAAGCTGAGTACATTGCAGCTGTTGGTGGTGCTACACAGGTTGTGTGGCTGCGTCGCATGCTTTCTGAGTTGAAGCATCAACAGAATGCTCCCACGGTGATCTACTGCGACAACAAGTCCACCATTTCTCTGACCAAGAATCCAGTCTACCATGGTAGAAGTAAGCACATTGACATCAAGTTTCACTTTATACGGGACTTGGTGAAAGACAAGGAGATCATGATCTAGTACTGACGTTCAGAGGAACAGGTTGCAGACATCTTCACGAAGCCGCTCAAAGTTGACATTTTTCAGAAGCTTAAGAAGTCTTTGGGCATGATAAGCTATAAAGGACTTGGTTTAAGGGGAGCTATGTAGAATTAAACCAAGTTATTATTAATAATTATCTTTAATTATCAGTTTAGATATTAGGTTGGATTTATCCTTTAGATAATTCCTATTTATCTTTTAGTTATGATTATTAGAGTTTTTTTTTTATTTCCTTGTTATTATCAGTTAGAGGTTTGATGTTATCAGGTTACCTCATCCCAGCTACTATAAATAGTTTGCATTATTTCAATGTAAAAAAATCAATTCAATAAATATTTCTTCAGTAAATTCTTTGTGAGTGTGTGAGTTTTTACAGAAGAGAACAGATGAAAAGTAAAATCAAATTTGTCTTATGCATATGACAGATTATGACTAAATGAATATGATCACTCAAGTTTTTCTCCCTATATAGCTTAGCTTCTAGGAAGCACGGATAATCCATTTGGTGGAGGTAACTCGTATCCAGTTCGGATACTCCATGGATACTCTAGTATATATATCCGACACGCCAAATAGTGTATCCATTGACTTTTTTTATAAGTTTGACTTGAGGATAGGAGGGATACGACAAGGATACGGAAAGGATACATCGTGATACGGCCATGATACTCTTGGGGCAATATTCTAATTATTTTAGTATAAAATAGTATGGGTGTGTGGCGGATCGGATCCAATGGATTTGCCATGATCCAAGATCCGATCCGATCAAAAAAATTGCAATCCGATCCGATCCAATTACTATAGATCCGATCTGATCCGGTCCGATGGATCGAATTAATATAAAGTTGTTCTTAATATATAAAAAATTATTATTTGAAATAAATAAAATTAAATAAATAATTCAAACATTATTAATTAATTCAAACAAAATTAACAGTAAAAAAAATACATAACATAACTTGTAAACTTGTATAGTTCAAAAAGTTTATAATCCTTAAATAACAGCTCCAACTAAAATCATCCAAATGTTCAACAATAAATAAAATCATCCAAACAACATCAACACAAGTTGCTGAATTTTCTTATAAAAAACTTGTGAAACAACACAACACCCAGATTTTTATTGTCTAAAGAAAAGTAGAAACCTAAACAGCTAAACAAGTAACATTGTGGTTTTTGTTGTCTTGAATCTAGATTTTTATTTTTTAGTAGTGTGGGTCTTGCTTTGTTTTGAGCTTTAATGTATTTGGTGTTCTTATTTTGGGCTTGTTGTGGCATTTCTTTGGTCTTTTATACTCTTCTATAAATTGCTTTGTAAATTGTTTTGTTTTTGTATAAATAGGCAAATTGCCCAATATAAAAATAAAATCTATTATTTTAGGCGGGTCGACGAATTTGGCGGATTTTCAAACTTGAATCCAAGATCCGATCCGATCCAATGGATTTTAGAATTTAGGATCCGATCCGATCATCCCCCCGAATCCAGTCCAATCCAATGGATTTGATCTGATCCAGTGGATACTATTGAATTGGATTGGATCATGCACACCCCTATAAAATAGGGTCTTATTATAATTTCAAAAGGTTAGGGGAAAAAATGAAATTTGTAAAGAAATCTGTCGGATTAGGGATTTTGGGCTCATTTTCAATTTAATCGGCTGATGCTTGAAAGTTGAAATGCAGAAAGAAGAAAAGAAGAAAAGAAGAGGAAGAATATGAATATCATATTTGTTTCATATATTGTTAACTTTTTAAAATATAAATATATATTTAAATTGACATATCTGTTGTATTCGTATCCTTATTCTTAGAGATTTGTCCTCGTATCCCCGTATCGTATATCTATATATACCGGTATCCATATCTGTGCTAGGGGCCGTTTGGTTTGAGGCCATCTTTGTATGGGAATGTGAATCTTATAGCATTCTCATGTTTAGTACAAGGTTTGAGTTTTTGTTTCCTGAAAAGTGAATTTCATAGGAATCCCATCTCAATAGATGGGTTTCAAATTTTATCCTCCATCTGATTCCCACCGTGGGACCCACTCTCATTAAAAAAATTATTTTTATTTTATTTTCTTCTTCTTCGTTCTTCATGATACTTCGAAAAATTAACTCAAAAAATCCCCAATTTCATATCACTGAAATCCCTAATCCTTAACTTCTTATTCTCCAATTTTCAATCACAACCCTAGATCAAAACTTTTCCTCTTCAATTCACCCCCAAATCCCAATCCTAACAATCGATCAATTTCTTCCAAAAAAATTTCAGTTTTATTCTTTTATTTTCTTACACTTTCTCACTACCCAAACACTAAATTTTCAGATTTCAAAACCTAACTTTCATAGTTTCATCAACTAAACAATACCCAACTTCATCTTCATCAAAACAAGATCTGGGTTTGTTCAAACAGCATCAAACACCATCACCAACACAAAAAGAAAAAAACATTGCAGCAAGTAGCAACAAACAAGATTTGGGTTTGCTCGATGATGACAACGAGGAGCTTCGACGACGACGACGACGACGAAGATCTTGACTGGACGGAGGCGACAATGACGACAACAAACAAGAACCCGGCCAAAGGAGATGACGACGACGTGGAGGCAAGGACGATGACGACGACAACAGATGAACGATCTGGGTTTAATTTTTCTTGAAATGGATCTCTTTTCTTGAAAGAGATGAAAGATGGCAAAGACAACAGGTGGGGCTTTTTTTTAACCATATAAGTGGACTTTGAATTTTTTTTAAATTTTTTTTAGTTTTTAATTTAAAAAAAAAAACAAATTCCCATTTACAACCAAACATTGTTACTTAATATTTATAGGAATTCGATATAATATTTTCATACACAATCAAACATTTATATACAACTTTCCCAAAAATCACATTATTGGGTTTCACTTTCCTAAAAATTATATTATTTTGATTACATCATACTAAACGGTCCTTAGCTCGTTGGTTTTGTCGCTGACAAAACAAACATATGTTGTGTTGTTTGTCATCAGTGATAAATATCTCATTAAATTATAATGTACAGCCATCACCACTCACATAGTCACATATCTGATCAAGAAAGGCATGAACTACTTGTGAAAACATTATAAAATAATAAAATATATACAAGACAAATAAATTTACTTAATTATATGACTCGTCAAATAAATACGTCGTTTTCGAGTGACACATTACTTTTAAAAAGAATTCCATTCGAATTTGATTACCGAAGCCAAATCACATGAAGATAGAGATAAAACAAAGATGATAAACCAAACTTTGAAAAGGATATATATCTATATTAATTATCAAATGTCACGAGTGACAGAAAAAAATAAATAAGCATCACGAATGACGAAAAAAAAAGTATAATAAAATGATTAAATTGCCATTTGAGCTATGACTAATGGAATGCATTGTGTCAGTTATCGTTGGCTGCTTCTTGATATTTCAATTACAATCGTCTAGTGTTAACATCACCATCATTGCAATTTGCACATTCTAAGTATCTACTGTTATTCCATCTAACCTATCCAATTGTTGTTCTTGATATAGTTCAACTCGAGGCACTTGCTCTACTGGTTTTGCTAAAATAAATGGCTCGTTACCTAGATGATTATTTTTGTACGTCAATGGATTGAAATTCAGCAATTATGCATCATATTTTTCCAAATTGATTATTAACCAAATCGCACTTAAATAAAACAAACTTCATAAGTATAGTGGATTTCAATGATATATTATATCAACTCTCCATAAAATGTGGCATTGCCTGCTTGTGAGTTCAGGGTTGACGGATTGTAAAAGGTAGTTCTATTAGCACCCTCACTACTTAACTATTTATGTTCCACTTTTTTAACATTTGACTTAATTATATAAAATTAAATGTTTTTATTAATTTTTTGATTTATTTCCAGAATTACCTTTTACTTATTTTTCAAACTTAATACACCTCATATCATTTTCAAAAAAATAAAAATACACTTCGTCTATAATATTTATATACAGTTTTCTCACATCCATTCACAGAATTTATTTTTTCTTCTTATTTCATAGTGAAATCATCCTTTTTAGATGCGTTTTTTTTTCATGTAGTCGATATTGGATTGTTGGTAGTAGATTGTGAGTGTGATATTGATCGTCTGATGATTTTTTTGAGCGATTGAGTTAGGATTTTGGTGTGGTTTCGTTTCATCAGAGATTATGTTTTCTTGTTTGTGATTCTTAGTGCGATTTCGTTATTGTTTTTTTTTTGTAAATAACATTAAACTAACTTAGGAAGATTCGGAATAAACTTTACTAAAGAATTGATACAAATCATAGTATGCCTGGAAGGTCTGAAAGAAAATAAACCGAGAGAAAAAAAATATCAAACATAGATCTGAAATTTGAAAAGAAAAACAAAACAAACATGTGAAACAATAAAATCAATAAATACTAAACATAGGAAACATGAGATCGAGATATGAAAGAAAATATAAACAAAAGTAGTAAACATTCAGCGATTTGAAATAATCTATGTCATTAGGGTTTTGAAACAAGGAAAGTGGGGTTTTATTAATTTTATTTTGTACAAGATGTTTTTTAATAAAAATGGTATGTCTTTTTAAGAAATTTGATAAAGGGAAAAAAATATTAAATAATTTAAAAAATGGGTATAAATAGTTCAATAATGGGTGTATCAATAGCACTCTTCTAAAAATCCACTCTTCTAAAAATCCCTGTATGTGCAAACGAAAATAATGAAGCTTTATTGTTTGGCCAGTAAAAAATAAAAGTATTTAAATAATTTTTTAATGGTTTTTGATAACTATTTTTATAATTTTGGTAACATCTTTAAGATTTTTGAAATTTTGACTTGTAACCACTTTCAAGGCTTTGGTAACCACTTTAACGGCTTTGGTAACCACCATTACGGTTCCGATAACCATTTTTACGGCTTTGGTACCAGTTGTATGATTTTTGAAATTTTGACTTGTAACTATTTTCACAGCTCCAATAACCACATTTACAGCACCAGTAACTATTTTTACGGCTTTAGTAACCATTTTACTATTTTGTTTTTTCAATTTTAACTTGTAACCATTTTCATGACTTTAGTAAACACCTTTACAGTTCCATAAATCATTTTTACGATTTTGGTACCAATTTTACAATATTTAAAATTTTGATTTTGTAACCATTTTCATGGTTTTAGTAACCTCTTTATGGCTTCGGTAACCATTTTTGTAGCTTTGTTAACAATTTTATAATTTTTAAATTTTAACTTAAGACCACTTTCACGGCTTCGCTAAACACCATTACGGCTTCGGTAACCATTTTTACCGCTTTGGTAACAATTTTTTAAATTTTGACTTGCAACTAGTGGTGACAATACGAGCCGGCCCGGCCGCCCGACCCATTAGGCCTGAGCCCGTTAGGCCCGTCAGGGAAAACGGGCTGGGCCGGGCCGGTACATTAGACAAAAAAGGGGGCCTGGCCCGGGTCCAAGGCCCGTGTAGGGACAAACCGGGTCGGGCTTGGGCCAGGCCTTAAACAAGCCGGCTCGTCACAGGCCCGTCGGGTTTCGAAATTTTTTTTTAAAATTGTAAAAGGTTTAAAAAATATATAATTTTTAAAAGTTTTGAATATTTTTCCCCCCTAACGGTCACCTGGCTAATTATAAAAGCCACCTTTCAATTCAAAATTTTTTTAAAAAAATTCAAATTTGAAAAAAATTGAAAAAAAAATTCTGGCGTGCCTTGACGGGGCCGCCCACGGGCGGCCCGTCAAGGCCCGCCAGAAATTTGAAAAAAAAAATTTGGCAGGCCTTGACGGGCCGCCCGTGGGGCAGGCCCACGGGCGGCTTGTCAAGGCCCGCCAAGAAAAAAACTTTTTAAAATTTTTTTAGGGCTGCCGGCTTTACGGGCCTTACCGGGCTTGGCCCGGAATTTTTCAAAGGGCGCCCGGCCCGGCCCACCAGTGAAACGGGCTTGGGCTTGGCCCGTTTCGCTAGCGGGCCGGGCCGGCCCAGGCCCGCCACAAAAACGGGCCGGGCTGGGCGGCCCGTTTGGGCCCGGCCCAAATTGCCCGCACTACTTGCAACCACATTAATGGTTTTAGTAACCACTTTTACGACACCAATAGCCATTTTTAAGGCTCTGGTAACCATTATACGATTTTAAATTTTTGATTTGTAGCCACTTTCGAGGCTTTGGTAACAACCTTTACGACTCCGGTAACAATTTTTACAGCTTTGATAACTATTTTACGATTTTAAAATTTTGACTTGTAACTACTTTCACGGCTTTGGTAACCACATTTACGGCCCTGGTAACCATTTTTACGACTTTGGGAACCATTTTACAATTTTTGAAATTTTGACTTGTAACCACTTTCATTGTTCCGTTAACAACATTTGCGCCTCTGGTAACCATTTTTACGGCATTGGTAACCATTTTACAATTTTTTTTTCAATTTTTACTTGTAACAACTTTTACGTCTTTCATAACCACATTCATGGCTTCGTTAAACATTTTTAAGACTTTGGTAAACATTTTACTATTTTTTAAAGGCATAATTTCACATAAGTCCTATCTTTTTGGTGATTTGTCACTTTTATAAATGTCTTTCCAAATTCATCACTTTAGTCCTTACTTTTTCCGAAACTCATCACTTCAGTCCATTTGACCAAATATGTGAAAGTCAACTATTTTAAAACCCATTAAAGTACATTTTTGCCCTTATTACTATTTAATTTAGCTAAAATGATTATATTAGCTTTAAATTAAAATGAAAAATAACAAAATTCTCAATAATAAAATATTAAATAAATATATTACAAAAAAACTTAAATAAATAATAATAATAAAATCCATTAATTTTTTCTTATTTTGTATTTTTTTCGCAATGAATATTTATTTAGCTTAAATAATTATCTCAGCTTTAAATGATTTTGAAAAACAATAAAATTCTCAATAATAAAATCTCAAATAAATAGATTACAAAAAAATTATATAAAAAATCATTTAAAGTTAAGATAATCATTTTATTCAAATAAATATCCATTATGACAAAATACAAACAAAGAAAAAATTAATGGATTTTATTATTATTATTTATTTAATATTTTTTGTAATATATTTATTTAAGATTTTATTGTTGAGAATTTTATTATTTTTCATTTTAATTTAAAGTTAATATAATCATTTTAACTAAATTAAATAGTAATAAGGGCAAAAGTATACTTTCATGGGTTTTAAAATAGTTGACTTTCACATATTTGGTCAAATGGACTGAAGTGATGAGTTTTGGAAAAAGTAAGGACTAAAGTGATAAATTTGGAAAGACATTTATAAATGTGACAAATCACCAAAAAGATAGGACTTATGTGAAATTCTGCCTTTTTAAAATTTTGATTTGTAACCATTTTCACGGCGTTGGTAACCACCTTTACGGTTTCGGTAACTATTTTTACTGCATTGGTAACCATTTATATATTTTATGGATAATTACCCATATGACTATCCATTTATTCCCACACTATCAAAATGACCATTAGATAAGGCTTTCATTTCAAAATGGCCATTTTGAAGAAAAATGTTATACTAATGGTCATTCCATCCAATTCCTTTAACTTACCGTTAAATGAGTGGCATTTTAGTAAATAAGGGGATAACACTGATTTATTTTAGATTTTTTTAAAAAGTCAATTTTTTCTTCTGTTTTTTGAAACGAATAATTGTATTTGTTGTGTGTATATATAGTATATCTCAAACACACACACACACACACACGAATATTTATATATATATATATATATATATATATATATATATATATATTTCTTTTCAACTTATAAGAAGATGTTATTATATAACTATAATCTATATATCATCCATGATGTAAATGCATGTTTCTATAATTTGTTGCTCTTTGGGAGCTTTTCGATTTTGTATAAATCTCTCGTTATATTACAATATATATATATATAACATATCGATGACGCTCAAGAACAAATCACCTACGCACACAATATTTGACTCAAATTTTTACACGATTTTGTAGCCTTTGGATCAATAATATATTGATGATTTGAATCAATACATGTGTCTCTTCTTTATTTTTAGATTTTTTATGATTCTTTCCTTAAAAAAATAATTTTTTATTGTCTTACACAGTTACACATAACATTTAACTGTGTTCCTCTTCTATTTCTTTCATTTTTATTTTCTCTTCTTTGTCTATTTCTGTTGTCTTTATCTTCACTTTTGTTTTTTTTACGGAACTTCTCTTTCGCGATTTTTAAATTTTTTTCTTTTGTCACTTCTTTATTGATATTTTACATTACTACATCTTGTCTATTGTTTGAAACTTCGTACAGGTTATGAAAACAATGTAACACAGTTAATTAGACAACTTGGGCACAAGTTCAATATCGGATCAGTATATGAACACAAATCTTTTTTTTTTTGCTTAATCAAAATTTTATTTTCATTTTTTTTCTTAAAGTAAATATATATTTAGGAAGGAAACATTAAAAAAAAATGGAGAAAGAGAAAAGAAAATGATTAAGAAAAGATAGAAAGAATGTAGGATGGTATGAAAAATGAAGATGGAGTGAGAAATAAATTAATTAAGAAAAATGAGAGGAAAAATATGAGAGAGAAGAGCAAGGAGAGAAACAACTTAAAAGGAAAATCTATAGAAAATCTTGAAAAGAAAAAATAGATATGTGGATTAATCTAAACCATTAATATATAATTGAGCCATAGGCTACAAAATCTAAAAATCATGTCAAAATGTATGTCAAAAATTATGTCCACCGATCCTTCCCCATATTATATATATATATATATATACATATATATATATATATATATATATATATTAGTTCTCTAGTAATGTTGTCCTGAAATTATAAGTTAAGAACAATCAACCACATCCACACATTCATATTGGGTGTGGGTATTTGATAATGTAGGGCTGTGGACCCAATGTGAATGTGCGGTTGTGGTTGGACGTCTTGACTAGAGAACCACCGTGTGTGTATATATATAAGAAAATTTTCACCTTAGTGCGCACTAATAAATATTTATTAGTGCGTTGCATGTAGACCATTAGATTCAATTGCTTTGGCCCAATGTGTAAATACTTGTCAGTGTTTATCCATAATCTATAGCTCATATGCAATGCACTATTGTATTTTATATTAGTGCACACTGAGGAGAAAATTACTCATATATATATATATATATTTATATATGAGATATGCTATATGTATATACATACTAAATATAATTATTCGTTTCAAAAAACAAAAACAAAAATTGATTTCAAAAAAAAAATCTAAAATAAATTAATGTCATCACCTTATTTACCAAAATGTCACTCATTTAACGATAAGTTAACAGAATTGGATGAAATGGTCATTAGTGTCACACTTTTTATTAAAAATGGTCATTTTGAAACAAAATCTCTATCTAGTCACTAGTCACCATTTTATTTTAGAGTGGTTCTATTGGCACACCTGCTACTGATCTATTCATGCCCCACCTTTTTAATTATATAATATTTTTTTTTTCCTTTATCAAAATTACTTAAAGAGACATACAATTTAGGAAAGAAATCTTCTACAAAGTAAATCTATTAAAATCTCACATTGCTTTTCAAAAAAAAAAACCCAGTAATCTGTTTCTTTTTAAAAAAAAATTTATCTCTTAAACCCTAAAATCTGCTTCTTACATACATATAAAATATTATGGAAGAGTTTGAGAACGATATCAAGAATATGGAAGAATTGTCTAAGAATGATATTAAACATCTTGAAGAATTGTCTAGGATGACATAAAACAAGAACTGTCTGACAATGATAGTAAGCATCTGGAAACAATTCATTCTCTGGAAATAAGTTTGAATTTTATTTTTTATTTAGAATGATATTAAGTTATCGTTGTGTTGAAATACCCTATTATTTTTTATTTTTTCGTTTCCATCATGAAATAAGAAGAAGAAAAAACTAAAAAAAAAATAAGAAAAAAAAATCAATCAATGGAGGTGAGAGAGATGTAATCAGAGATAGATGAATCATATATGGTATGTATTAAATTTAAAAAATAAGTAAAATTGGTAGTTTTGGCAATAAACCAAAAAATTTAATAAGAATATTTAATTTTATTTAAGTAAATCTAAATTTTAAAAAGTAGGGCATGAATAGATCAGTAGGGGGTGTGCCAATAACACCACTCTTATTTTATTATTTTAAATAATTTTTCTTTACTTAAATAATTAATGAAAACGATTTTTTTATTAAGTATTTAATTGAAGCTTTAATATTTGGCTGACATGTTCCCTTTCCAGACCAGGATCCTCTCATCTTCCTGTATAGTAGTCAATCCCTGTGAGTTCCTATCCTTTTCATTTTCGATTGCATAGCTCATAGTGTCTATCTTGGAGACAACACGACAGTTTTGAGTGACTACTTTTTTTCATTACTAATTCTAGCCCTTAGTGAGAAAACGAAAATCAATTAATATAGTATCTTTTGAATTTTCATACAACATTAATAATAATTTATTTTTCTGTATTTATTATTTTTCATCTATGAACATCCACGGCAACATATGTGTGGCACCCTAGAGCTTGAAAAGTAATTAAAGTGTGTAAAACCAATAACAGCCTCTTCTTTTCTACCTTCATACTGTATTTACTTTCTGGATTAAATTTTTTTTTTTGACCAGTAAAGAAACTTTTCCTAATGTGTTATAACAACAAAAAAAATATATATATAATTAGCCATAGTCCATGTCTTTTGTGGGACTTCAAGTATTTATTTCTATTGTTTCTATCATCAAATATAATGATGTTTAGCAATATTTTTTTTAATCACTCCGTGCTATGAACTAACTATCATGTTATATATACAGTAGTAAAGATTAAAATCAAACCCCAAAACTTTAATGAATTAACGTGTGTGATTTGGCTATCAGTTGTTTACTCAATTTTTAATAATTAATAACAAAAATAATTCTTAATTATGTAAACGATATGACAGTTGTCATAATTAAATTGAAAAAAAAATATACACCAAGTGTCTTAAGAGTCCATTATATAATAAGTCAACATGGTTTTTATTATGAATAATAGTAGACCTAGATGATATGTTAGTTAACATTTATATTAGTTAACATTTTATATATGAATGGTACGTGCTATTGGCAATCCTTTATTGAACTTATAATACCTTACATTTTAAATTTGTTTAATATGATATTTATATTTATTTTATCAAAATTATTTAAATGGATATACAAGTCAATAATAACTCTTCTACAAAAATGAATTATAATAAAACCCTCCATCCAAAAAAGGTGTTTACTTAAAAAAAGTAAAAAAAAAAACATTTTAAATCCAAAAATTTATTTGTTTAATTTCTTGCATAAACTCTTAGATGTGTGTATTCAATCTAGAATCCATTGGAATTTGATAGATTTGTTTTAAGTGATGGATTTCGGTGAAATTCATAAATTTCATAGACTCCATACAGATTTTGTTAGAATTTGATACAGAATTTGTTGGACTTTTATACAAATTTGTATGAAATTGAATGGATTTATCTTGAAAAAATATATATAATTTGATCATATAATAGTTTGAGATGCATTCATATATATATATATATATATATAAATATAATAGTTTGAGACTATCAATCAACAATAAATTTACGAGGAACTTTTATTTATATTAATCAACTGAAATTTTGATATTATAAAAAGAATAATTGACTTTTTAAATTTAATATATATATATATATATATATATATATATATATATATTCAAGTCCTCCATTCCTAAAGACAAAATGTCTCTCTTAAAAAAGACATTATAAAAGTGAACATTTTATTAATTCAATCCTAAAACTCCAAAATATAACAACTGTGAAGTAACGTGCATTATAAAAGTCTGAAAGAAATTACTCCACATATCATTACTCGTTCTCCTTCGATATCATTGTTGTCATTTTGCATAACAGCAAATATATACGGGATTTTTTTGTTTATATTAATCACATTAGTGAAATTTTGATATTATAAAAAAATAATTGACTTTTTTTCTTAATTTTAATTATTAAAGTCAATTATTGGATAAATTTTTTTGTTAATTTCAATATATTATAAAAGTCAAACCCATTAAAATATACCGGGTTTGAGAAAGATTTGTTATAGACTTTTTTGTTTATAAATCTAATTTTAAAATCCATACAATTCCATCGAATTTCATCACTTACTCAAATCTATACAGAGTTTATGACTTTTTTAATACGGATTTGGATAATCTGCTGATCTGATCTTTTTCCTGATCTTTTTACTGATCTTTTTAAAACATGTGATTGGTTGATAAAATGGTTGCGAAAACCAATCACATATTAACCACACATTTATTGTAATGCTTATGTATTATGAGATTATGTGAGGTTAGGAAAAAACTCAGGTCAACAGAGGATCCGAATTCTTTTAATACACCAAGATTTGTTTAGACTTTTTAAGACTCTGGATTTAATACACCTGGATTTTATTGGATTCAAATTATGGGTTGACCCCAGACTTTTAAGGAATCTTTATAAATCTGAATTGAATACACATATACTTTTAAAATCCTATAAATTCTAATCAAATATAGATCGAATACACCCCCATAAAAACTCAAATTCTAGTTGAACAAATAATTACTTAACAATCTAGCATTACTCCTCCTTTACTTCCACCACCACCACCAGGTCATCGCCTATCATCAACAAGCAGAATGACATAGAGAAAAGAGCGCATAGTAACGTTCCATTTCCTTGCACTAGCTCTTCAACTAGAACAAACAAAGAAATACACCATAACTTTTGTCAACACCCAAAAAAAACATCAAGCGACTCAGAACATCTCTCCCTCCAACCTCCTCCATTCACCTCCTTGAAATCCCCTTCAACAGCTTAGATCACAACCTCCTTCTCGACACTAAAAACACAGACTCTATACCATATCATCTGATTCCAATTCTCATTGTGGCTACTTTGTCTTTCAAACCCCATTTCAAGAAACTCATTTATGATCTTGTCCATGTTCAACAACAACATGGGCCTAAACCACTTTGTCTTTGTTGTTTGCAATGCTCAAAAATAATTTGATTCGAATTTCCAAGGGACAGAAAACAATAAACAAAAACCAGAACGTTAGGGAAATCGAGGCCCGTGTTTTACACGGTGTCCTTAAGACAATTTCACCGACAAACACCATATGTGTATGACGATTGTCTTCCAAGATAAAACTATTTAACAGTGGAAGTGCAAACACGATCCACTCTCAAGGAACTCAAATTGAATCCAAACTTACCAAGCACAAAATAAACAGAAGAACAAGAAGAGAGAATTCACTACTCTATTATTTCATGATTTTTCAAGTCGTATCTTGTGAATAGTAGACTCGGGTTTATTTAAAACCGAAATTAAGATGATTATCTTGGAAATAATTGATAATTACGTTTAATGAGAAGGATATTAATTGAAATTCAATCTCCAAGAGATTTATTTCTTATGAAGCACTGTTCTATTTACTTAGTGATAAAGTAAGTATTTAGAATTCAAAATGGAATTTCCTTATCATTAAACGTTTGATTTAGGGAAACATAAAATTAAAATTGTAGCAAAAAGTCGGTTGTACTCTCACGGTCCAACCGGTGTGCATTCGTGTACATAGAACACACCCACGTACGAGTCGTGCAACCGAAGGTTAGAGGTCCATGATTTGCACCCCCATTTCCCTGCGCGAGAGAGAGCATCTATGCTACACATGTTGATAGGTTACTATCACACAACCACTTATATACTACACATAAATGTTTTACCCAACCAATGTTGGATGCACATTTTTCCCTACACAATGGGCTCACTTTGAGACTCAATTTTTCATTCACCCATTAATCGATTTGTGAGTTTGAGTATACCTCTTCGATGCTCTCACGAAGGAGAATTCAAATATACATTGATCTTTCATTTTCATGAAACCGATCATACTCAAATAAAGTTCTCAAAACATTTGTTTATCACAAATTTTTCAACAATCCCCCACATGAATGAAATTGACCTAAAAGACAAGAGAGATGACATTTGGTAAGTTCAAAAAAGTCGAAACCTACATAGGATAGGTAGGTGTTACCCTTTGAACCTTCTCTCGTAAAAGTATGCTAACTTTACTAGTTGATCAATAGATATGCTATCCTTGAACTGTTCTGCCGTTTTACGTAAACGATAGCACACCTCACACATGTATCTTTCATACCCAATTTGGTTCTCTTTGTTATGTTCGTTTTGGCCATAAACATGCACATGGTTCTATGAGAGTCACTTGAGAATATATCTGTAAGTGCCTCAGTTTATGATTGGCTTATTTCGTTGACAAAATCACGATAAGGTTTCAATCTGTAAGGGTAGCTTAGGTTTGAAGATTTCCCTTCATCAATGCTATTGGACATCAAGTGCTTCTAAGAAGGTAGTTAACTTAACTCTACTCCTAATTGAAGAGATTTAGCTGCACACACACACTTGCATGCATATTATGTTATCTTACATTTAAGTATCTTTGATATGTGCATTTATGTTTTTCATCACTCTTCACACTTGCACAACAGTCATAAAGGATAGGTTGTTTGAAAGTGTGTTTGAATGCCTGGAAAAGATATTTTATCTCTTTACTACGGTACAGGTTGCTATCCATGCACCTGCCTAAACTACGATCCCAACAGCGGTTGGTTCCAGAATGTTTCACGCGTAGGGTACAGCGGCTGTTGCCTTGCCTGCACAGCGGTTCCTACCGCGGTCTTCTCCAGTAGGTCTCTAGCTGATTGCACCGCAGCTAGTGTCATTTTCTGTCCAGCGGTCCAAACCGTGAA
Organism: Dipteronia sinensis; assembly: GCA_033220585.1. Taxonomy (NCBI): domain Eukaryota; kingdom Viridiplantae; phylum Streptophyta; class Magnoliopsida; order Sapindales; family Sapindaceae; genus Dipteronia; species Dipteronia sinensis. Next base: position 50,385,774 of record CM065641.1, on the reverse strand, counting down.
GTTCTCCAGAAGTGACACGCTGTGTTCACTGCCTGAACCAGGGTATACACAATGGTTTTGACGGGTTTTTGTTGTCCCGATGTCATTTTATCTAGGGCTTTATATAAATAGATCATTTCCTCTTCTTGGTCACTTCAGAGTTTCAGATTTCAGATTACCTCATATAGCTCAAGAGTGTCTTGCAAGAAAAGCCTTCAAGATTCAATCTTTCTTGACCAAAACCCAAATACTCATCATCTATTCATGAATCAAACATCATCTAGCATCATTTAAGTTGTGTTCTTGCATGTGTCTTCATCAACACACATGATTTGGTAAGTAGAACTCCATCTTCATTCATTTTAGTGTTCTTGCTTAACAAGAAATTTCTTTTACAGCTTGTTTACATCAAGATTAAGTTTTTATCTACAAGTTGAGATTTTTGTGTTGAATGTTGGGTTTTGCATTGTGATAGCTATGGCATATAGGTTTCCATTTATTCTAAATAGCTAAGTCATATGTATGTCATATATCAACAAGATATCTAAGATTGTTTGACTTGTTCATCCATGGTTAGATAAGCATTGAATGTGTTGACCTAACATTTATGCATTTAGAATATTCTTCATATTCACATTAGGTTGCATATCTCTTCCCTTGAGAGTTAAGTCTTGTATGTACCGTGGGTAGTGTACAAGCAAGAACCTAAAATCACTATTAAAGGTCTGTGGGTAGCAAAAGCGGATTAGTAACAGATTTGGTATGATACGGTCTACCTAGGTTGTAATCGTTTATGTAAATAGTAGATTTGATGGTTTGATTGGCAATTAGGCCCATGAGTTTTTTACCCTATTTGGGTTTTCTCACGTAAAACAAATCATTGTGTCATTCTTTTATATTCCGCACTTATCTTTACAATGATTGTTTATATTAGAAATTTAGGGGTTTTTGAGATTAATATTGACTAACCAAAAGATGGCGATTAATTTGGTTAAAACCTATTCACCTCCTCCCCCCCTCCCATTCTAGGTTAGTTTAGACACACTAGTGTATTTTCAATAGCCTTTCACTATTCTCTTTTAGAAGCGGCCCCACTTCTCTCTCACATATGTGATTTCTTAATTAAGAGTAACTCGCATTACTCTGCTCGGATTTTCATTGCTTGGAATTCTGACGCATAAGAATCATTAAAAATATAGTTTAACCTTTTCCCTATGACATCACAGTTTCATCATAGGAATGGACTGGAGGGTAACCCCCATAGTGATCTAACTAAGTCTTACAACTTGGTTGTCCCAGTGAACCTAGGTATTGGGATCTCCAATCAACTAGGTTGGGTTTCCATTGTATCGACTTTTTATTTCATTGGCTTTTGTCCCATTCCCCTCGATGATGTCTTAACTAATTCTCTATTTAACCATTTGGTTAATGAATCCGCAATGTTATCTTTTGATTTTACACAATCAATAGAGATAATTCTAGTTGAGAGTAGTTGTCTAATGGTATTATGTCTTCGACGTATATTTCTATACTTGCCATTATACAGGTTGCTTTATGTTCTTCCTATTGCTGATTGACTATCACAGTGGATACAAATCGTCGGCACAAGCTTTGACCATATTGGTATATCCTTTCAGAATTGGCGTAGCCACTCAGCCTTCTCATCACATATATCTAAAGCAATAAACTCAGATTCCATGGTGGATCTGGCTATACATGTCTGTTTGGAGGATTTTCAGGATACATTTGCACATTTTAGTGTGAAAACATACCCACTAGTTGATTTTGAATCTTTCATATCAGATATCCAGTTTGCTCAGTCTATCCTTCTAGGACTGTAATATATCTTATATAATACAGTCCATAACTACGAGTGAATCGTAAGTACTTTAGTACTCTTACTATTCCTATTCCTTTCTAGTGATTATTTCTTGGATTACTCATGTATCTACTTAATTTGCTGACTGCATTAGCAATGTCTAGTTTTGTACAACTTGTTAAGTACATCAGACTTCCTATCACTCTAGAATATTCGAGTTGAGAAACGCTCTCACCCTTATTCTTGGATAGGTGTAGATTTGTATCTACTAGTATTCTGGAAATTCCAGAATCATTTTTGTTGAATTTCTCAAGAATCATGCCAATGTAGTGTAACTGACTGAGAATGAGTCTGTTCGATGTCCTTAAGATCTTCATTCCCAACATTTCATCATCCGGTCCCATATATTTCATATCAAATCTTGATTTCAACACATCCTTGGTAGATTTGATCATGTTATCATCGCTACCAACAATTAGCATGTCATCAACGTAAAGGCACAAAATGACATAGTCATTTCTTGTGTCCTTAACATAAACACATTTGTCACATTCGTTGATTTAAAAGCCATTTGACATCATAGCATTGTGAAATTTCTCATGCCATTATTTTGGTGCTTGCTTCAGACCATATTAGGACTTTACAAGTTTACAAACTTTCTTTCTTTGCTTTGGAGCGGAAAAACCCTCAGGTTGTTTCATGTAGATATTTTCATCTAGACCTCCATTCTAGAAAGCTGTTTTCACATCCATTTGATGTATTTCAAGATTTCGCAAAGCTGCAATTGCAAGTATCATCCTAATGGAGGTTATTCTCGTCACATAAGAATACATATCAAAGTAAGCTATGCCTTCTCGTTGATTGTAACTTTTAATTACAAGTCTGGCCTTATACTTATCAATTGATCCATCTGCTTTCATTTTCCTTTTGAAAATCCATTTGAACCTTAGTGGTTTACATCCCGGAGGAAGATCCACTAATTCCCAAGTATGGTTTTGAAGAATGGAATCAATTTAGCTCTTTATAGTCTCTTTCCACAAGAGTCATTCTAAAGAGCTTACCACTTCTTTGAAAGTTCGAGGTTCACTTTCTAGCAAATAGGTCAGAAAATCTAGACCAAAAGATGTTTCCGTCCTAGCTCTTTTGCTACGTCTAAGTTCATCCTCAACTTCATTTTCTTGTTCTTGGTCCTTACAGCTTTCAGCATGTGTTCGTTTTGATGAACTTGCTTCATCATTGGATTTACATGGAAATACATGTTCAAAGAACGATGCATTTCTAGATTCCATTATCATATTTTTGTGTATATCTGGGATGTTAGACTTATACACCAAAAATCGATAAGCACTACTGTTATGTGCATATCCAACGAAAATGCAATCAACGGTTTTCAGACCTATTTTCACCTTCTTAAGTGTATGTACGACCACTTTGACAAGACACCCTCATATTTGTAAGAATTTATCGGAAGACTTTCTTCTTTTCCATAGCTCATATGAGGTTTTGTCTTCTTTCTTTTGGGGTACTTTATTTAAAAGATAATTGCTAGTCAATATAGCTTCTCCCAACATGTTCTGAGGCAATCCAGAACTTATCAACATTGCATTCATCAGTTCTTTTAAGGTATGATTTTTCTGTTCATCAACACTGTTTTGCTGAGGGGAATACGGTGTAGTAGTTTGATGTATGATTCCATGTTGTGCACAGAATTCACCAAACGATGTTTCATACTCACCACCTCAGTCACTTCTCAGTACCTTGATTTTCTTATTAAGTTGATTCTCAACTTCAGTTTTATAGAGACTAAGCTTCTCTATAGCTTCATCTTTGCTTTTCAACAAATATATATAGCAGTATTTAGAGTTATCGTCGATAAATGTGATGAAATATTTATTTCCACCCCTTTTTGTACAAACTTTAAATCATATATATCACTATAGATTAAATCAAGGGGTTCAAAATTTATTTCAAAAGTTTGAAATGATGACCTTGTTAGTTTTGCTTCAACACAAACTTCACACTTATGTTTGGGATCAATATTAAATGTGGGAATATGATTTAAGTTAATTAATCTACGCAAAGTATCATAATTAATGTGTCCTAGTCTACCATGCCAAAAATTAGAAGACTCAAGCAAATAAACTGAAGCATTATCTTTATTGATAGTTCTTTTAACTACATATACATTAAGCTTAAAAAGCTCTTCAATAACATATCCCCTACCCATATAAGTTCCCTGTTTGGTCAAAACTATTTTGTCTGATTCAAACACCATCTTAAACCCATGCTGATTGAGCGACGAACCGGACACCAAGTTCTTACGGATTTCGGGTACATATAGCACATTGTTCAAGCTCAGAGTTATACTAGAGGTCATCTTGAGAACGACTTGACCACATCCTTCCGCGTCAGATTTGGCTGAGTTGCCTATGTACAACTTTTCCTCGTTCTCCACTGCTTCAAACATACTGAACATCTCTTTGTTAGAGCATATATGGCGTGTGGCCTCAATATCTAACCACCACTCCCTCGGGTTTGACCTGACCAAGTTTACTTCTGTCACAACTGCAAAAAGATTGATTTTTGAGACCTCTTTTGAAATCCCAGCAACCACGTTTGTCTCATGGTTCTTCTTCTTCTTTGGCAACCTGCAATTATAAGATTTATGACCCAGCTTGTCATAGTTGAAGTACTTCCCTTAGAATCTTGGCTTCTTAGAGACTCTTCCCTTTAGACCCAATTTGGATCCTTTCCTAGGCCTGCTCTTCTTAGATTTGGAACTTTGCCCATGCTCCACGACATTAGTATTTACTTCAGGCAGATTAACATCTTTCTTGTCATACTTTCTGTGAACTTCTTCAATACGAAGCTTGACGATGAGATCCTTGATTTTCATCTCATTTCGCTTCTGTTTGAGATAGTTCTTGAACTCCTTCCATGAAGAATGTAACTTCTCAATAATAGCAGCAACTTGGAAGGTTTCACTCAGGGTCCTCCCTTCATCAGGGTCATCCCTTCGGTATGAATTTCATATAGAATAACTGTCTTAGAGTCCCCCATCTTGTAATCAAGAAACCAGCCTACAACAAACTTTTTGGATCCAGCATCCTCAGTTTTGTATTTCCGGTCTAACGACTCCCATAATTTTTTGGTTGTTTTCTTTGAAGTATATACGTTATAGTTTTGGCACAGAAAATCTGAATGGTTCCATGCATCTATAGCATTCCATACCTGAACATCTCGCTCTTCACCTCTATTGGGTTTATGAGCTTCTTCAGTCAATAACCTGGCTAAGTTTAGCATTGTCAAATAAAACAACATCTTATGCTGCCAACGCTTGAAGTTCGGTCCAATGAACTTATCAAGCTTCTTCATGTGATTCATCGGTAATAGAACCGAATTCAATAAAGATTTGCCATTAAAACATTCCCTTGACTCATATATTGGGCCATCACCGAATCCAGCATGTTCCTCACGAATAAACTGATGATCGGAGTTGTTGTGGCCACACTTAGCAACACAATAGGCACTTTGTCCACAAGCAAAGAATTCACAGCCGAAGTGTTTAATCTCACACTCGAATTAGCATTCAGAGTCTCTAATGGAACACTCGAGTTGTCGTTTTACTTATCTGCCATAGTATCTGAAATAAAACACAAGTGTTTTAGAATCTCGAAAATAGTACTGATTGGACTATCGGATATCAAATAAGTGTATCAAAATTGATTCCAGATTTCACAATTGAAATCACAATCAGTGTCTGGTATCAAACCCGATTACAAAATTGAAATCACACGTGATTTCTAAACCAGTGTCTGTTAACAGACCCGATTTTCCAATAATTTAAATCAGATAATAATTTGAAATCAGTGTCTTAAAACAGACCCAAATTCCACAGATTAATATTTTATCAACCCAATCCAGTAATGTTTAAGAACCAATTCTGTCGCAAAACAAAACAGAAACCGAACAAGAAGTTTTGTAACCCAGATGATAGAATTACTCAAGGTTTCTGATGGTACTAACTCTCTCTCAGTTTTTCTATAAGAAAGTGCTTCATCTATGTATCAATGTCGATGGGGTTTTGGTCAACACAATAGAGGAACTATAAAAGACAAGGCTCATGTACTTCAGGAGAAAAACTGGCCGATCGGTTTGGCCAATCGAACCTATTCTTTTATCCACGAGAAGCAATGCTAGAGTCGAAAAAGAGTTTGGAGTCTCCACAGAGGTGTGTAAGAATTGGCTTGATTTGCAGCCTCCCAGTTCAGTTCTGTATTATGTGTCATTTGGATCACAAAACACCATATCTGCATCACAAATGATGGAATTGGCACTGGCTTTGGAGGCTTCATGCAAAAAATTTATATGGGTTGTTAGGCCACCAACAGGGTTTAAAATAAACTCGGAATTTAAAGCCAATGAATGGTTTCCTGAAGGTTTTGAAGAGAGAATGAAAAATTCAAGACCAGGGCTAGTTGTTCACAAATGGGCACGTCAAGTGGATATTTTGTCCCATAAATATGTATCTGCATTTTTGAGTCATTGTGGATGGAATTATGTGCTTGAATCTCTAAGTCAAGGTGTGCCCATAATCGGTTGGCCAATGGCATCAGAGCAGTTTTACAACGCCGAGTTGTTGGAAAAAGAGACTGGGATTTGTGTAGAGGTTGCTAGAGGGAAGAGTTGTGTGGTGAAACATCAAGAGTTAGTGACCAAAATTTAGTTGGTGATGAATGAGACAGAGACAGGAAAGGAAATGAAAAGGAAATTAAGCTTGTGAGTTAATGCAGATTATTCAGAATTCCATCAAAGAATAGCAAAACTTTAAGGGATCTTTCACAAAAGCCATGGATGATTTCGTCAATGCTGCACTTGTTGGGAATTTAAACTGATGATTGCGGAAGCATCATGCCTAATATTTGCCCATAACTCATAGCAATTAAGGTCAATAGCAGAAAAAATAAGATGAGAGAAAATAAACCAATCACAACACAAGATATACGTGGAAAACACAAATCGGGTAAAAAACCACGAGCCGTCAGGACGACATAGAAAGTTCTACTATATGATAAATTGTTACAACCATATACTCTAGGATTATCTCACACATCTCAACCCCAAACCATTGAGCCTTACCAATTCCCCAAGCTCACAAACCGAGCTTTATATCATGACTCTCAGCTCACAACGCTCACAAGATCCTCACCAAGAACCCCCAAATATCCCCTAGGTCTCCCCTGAATATTACCCACAGATCTCTTACATGATCCACTGATATTCCCTTGGATCCCTCCCCGGATATTCCCATGGGTCTCTCACCCGGATCTCACCACTCTCTTATGTTACATGATGTTTTTGACTCCACACAAAATAATCTAATTACAAGGTCTATTTATACTAGCTACATAGAGTTTAAGATAAAAGGAAATCCTACTCCTAAACTTATAAGAATTACTTGTTCCACATAAATACTATTTCCTATTTATGACAAGTCTTCTTGTTAAGGAGAAATCATTTTTCTTCAAGTACATGACTTTCCTATTCTTCATGAAGACAAACTCTTTTTCCTTTTCCGATAAGCACAAGAACTTCCAAAAGAATTACTTTCCTTTTCTGCTAAATATTTCCCGTTTCACGCATGTTTATGATTGACTACGGTTCCGGTCACGGTTGGCCACCCGCTCCCTACACCATTACAAGTCACCTGGAATGCACCGCGTTTCCTTCGGAATCCGATTCTTCAGTTTTTCATCGGTCTTCAAATCTCTCTCAAACTCCATCTCCAACTTCCAAATGTTATCCCATGTCTCCAGGAAGTTTCACATCAGTTGAGTCTCGTTTGTTTAATATCGTGTTCACTTGAGAATACGAGCCAAAACCTAACAGCAGTTACTATGAGGGAGAGGACAATGGTAGAATTCCTCACATCTTGATCATAGGCTTTGATTTGTAATGCTCAACATATATTGTATCTGTCTGATTTTTTTTTTCTTTATTGATAATTTCAGGATTATTCTTTTTGAATAAACTACCAATTCATAGAAGGAATCCCATTAGTGCCTTTTTAAAAATAAAAAAATAAATGTGAAATTTGATAATTTATGAGAGAGAAAAAAAAAATGCAAATTCTAGTATTCAACCGAAACTGAAAATTTTGCCATTTTCTTTTCTAAAGCTCATAAACACCGCAAATCATCTTGTGCTTCAGAGAGGTTTTTTTATCTTTTTTTTTATTAATTTTAAATCTCTGATTTTTTATTCTGTAAATCTTTTGATTGAAATCCAATGACTAATCATGCATGGATGGTTATGAGAGAGATGATTATTTTCTTTTAGTTTTTTATTTTTTAAAAATTTTAAATCTTTGATTTTTGTAAATCTTTGGATTGATATTCAATGACTAATAATAACTCAATAACCATACTGAAACTGTATATAGTTTTTGTTAATGATAAGTTCAATGAAGTTTATTTGTAAATAAAATTCCCTCTATTTTCTCAAATTTATTTAACTTCTACTTCAATTTTTTTTTTTGTAATTTACATTTTTATTTTTTAGTTTTTATTGTCACGGCACTATTAACTCAAAATTTTATGAAGTTTTGTATTTTCCTTTTTGATACACCAAATGTAATAACGGCGACTCAAACCTAGAACATTGTCAAGATTGAATGAGTGTTCTTACCACTTAACCACATTAGAAGGTGGTAAAATTTGATGGAGTTGACTATGCATTTTGGTTAACTATAAATCTTATTTTTGCAATCATGCCAAACGAGCTTAGTTATGCCAAATAATTTTCCTTTAAAAAAATAAATAAATATGTCAAATATATTTTGTGACAGATAGTCAACATAAAGTTAGAGATGTGGTCTGAAAATTTATGAATAGAAATAGATCTCCAAGCTCCAACTAGCAAACATTTATTGGATAAGAAAGTTCGAGTCAATGCTATAATAACTGAAAATTCTATTGTACTATTATAACATCTTCGATTCTATTATGTATTTAGAGAAAATTTAGTTCTACATAAAATACATAGATAATGAGGTAGAAAAAATCTCCCCAATGAAGATGATGTGGCATAAATTTTTTTTTACAGATTATGGATGTGAGTTTCTCAATTGAGAAACTCTCCTAAGAACGCTGACTAGGATTTCTAACAATTTCTTACCAATGATATTAGCTGTAAAATAAATAAGGAGAAATAATGAGATAAATATTTTATGGTGATTGGTCATATAGTGGATATAAATTTTTGACCGTTAATAACCACATTTTTGAAAAATCACTCAAACGCCCTCGTATAAAAATCACCTTCAAACACTCTCCTCCGCCTAGGAGTGCGCCGCCCCGCAAAGGCACCAACGGGTCTAAACGGCACCAACGATGCGCTGCCTGGGCATTGAGTAACATGGGCGGCGCAAGCCTAGGCGAAGTGGCCTAGGCAATGCGTTGGCTGGGCATCGCAAGCCTCAGCGACGCCGCGCCAACGCAGAGTGAGCCCATTCAACCCCGTGCCTGGGCGGCGCGAGCCCATGCATGCAACAGCGCCACCGGAGCTTTCTCTTCTCGGTGGCACTATGATTTGCAGAAAAAGAAGAAGAAGAAGAAGAAGAAGAAACCTAACCAGAGAAAGAAGGGGAAATTATCGAAACATTCCTCTTTGAGGGTATTTATGTAATTTTACCGTATAAAAAGTTTAATACATGATTTTAGAAAAGATATTTCAATAATTTTACCTTGAAAACATATAAACATTTCACGATTTTTTAATGAGATTTAACACCTTTTTTATTTGATTTCACTTTTTTATTTCAACATTTAAAGTTTTTTTTTGCAACATTTCACGTTTTTCCTCCAGATTTCACATTTTTCAGGAAAAATAATTTAAGGGTGAGTTTGGCACCTGGATGGGACAGGAAGAGACGGGACGAGACTGGACAGGACGGGACAAGACTGTTGTTTCGTATTGTGTTTGAAATGCCTGGGACAGGACTATTAACTGTACTGTTATGCGTTTGGTATGCCTGAGACAGGACATGACAAGAGGTTCGAATGACCAAAGTGCCCTTATTGTGATTGAAAAATATTCTTAATTAATAATTTTATAAGATTATTTCAGACGGATAGTTGGGATCAAATTAATAAATTTTCAAATATTTAATATTTAAGATACTCAAGAAGTTAATGTAAGTTAAAAAACTGAAAAAAAAATTTAAAATTTATCTCCACCATTCATATTCGTGATGGATGGTGAAGATTAAATAGAAATTACCAAAAAAAAACACACAAACTGAAAAATGAATATATATATATATATATATATATATATATATATATATAAATTGAGGTGAAGATCCAATCTGGGATTGGTCTCCATTCTCCACCAACATGTCTCAAAATCCTTGTCTAGTAAAACAACTCAAGAACATCCAGAGATTTAATCTCCAACAAAACAACTCAAACCTCATCAATAATTAGATTTAATCTCCAGCAAAGATCTTTATCAATAATTAGATTCAACCTTTTTTTACTTACAAATTAAAACTTCATCAAACCAATAATTAGATTCAAACACATCCAAATCTTTATCAAACCTCTTCTTCATTAGATTAGAAAACAAAGATATTCATCAAACATTCAAACCTCTTCTTCATTAATCTATATCAAATTATATACACAAAATCTTTAAAAAATTCTGAAAAAAAAAACAGATGAAGGGTCATGATTGAACATCTTCCGGCCTGTAAAAGAAAGGAATTGAGCTGGAAATGGGTGAGAAAACCCCAACTCTTGAATATTGCCTCACCATTATCATCAACACCAAACCAACATTCACAACCAAACCCAGTACCATCGTCAACACCAAACCACCAGCTTCAATCAAACCCATAACCATCTATCACCACATCAACCACCAGATTCAATCAAACCCAGCCACAACCTCACAAACCCCCACAAACCTCGTCGCCGACGACGCAATCCCAGATGATTTTGCATTCCTATCACTGTGAATCGAAAACCCCAAATCGAGAACCCTAAATTAATTTCTCAAAATCAAAATCAACAAAAGCCACCATCTCTAAAATCAAAGAGGTCGAATGGAGAGAGAGACAAGCAGGAGAGACTGAGATCTTTGCTCCTCGCCGGCGATCAAAGAAGTGCGAGAAAGAGAAGCCTGAGAAAGGGTGGGTTTTATTTTATATTTGATATATTTGTAATTTTTGAAAGATTTGAGGGTAAAAAAGTCTGGCCGAGCTATTTGGGTGGGACAATTTTTTGGGTTTTTTGTCCCATCGTATCCCGTCCAGTCCCATGTTAAGGACGCGTCAAGCGTGGGATAAGGGAAAATTGTCTCGTCATGTCCCGTCCCGTCCCATATACCAAATGCACCCTAAAAGATAAGTTTCGGGGGTATGTTTATAATTTTGGATATACATTGCAATTTTTTAAAAATATATGATTATGAAGAGTTAAACTTTCATGTGGTCAAAAATGAAAATTTTCATATGTATGTGATCATTTTTAACAATTTCCACAAATTAAAAACCGAAAATAAATATATCACCCTTGTACCTGCTCATCTAACTATACTATTTCTGAATACAACCTCCTAGGGCCCCCAAAAAATAATTAAAAATAAAGGGTCCCAAATTTTATTAGTTCATATAATATTAAGAGGTGATATTTGCACCCTTAAAAAACTGTATGTACACCCTAAATTAGTATGTTTTTAAAAATTCAATAATATCTCTGAGTAAAATTACCAATAATATTAAATAGTTTGTAAGTACACCCACCAATAATTATTAATTAGTTTCCTATTTGAATATTTTATTAAAAAAACAAGTTTCATTTTAATGATTTGATATTAACACATATCATTAAATTCCTTCAATTTTCTTTAACCCTGGATTCTCCTATAAAACTTATCAAACACACTTTAGTTTAGACTTTGTTTATTTATTTTTTATAAATATTTGTTTTTCTTCAATTTCATTAAACAATTTTCTACTTTTAAATCAATTGGTATATGACATAAACCTTGCATCACTACAACTTTCACAAACAAAAAATGGATTTCCAACCGGAAAAATTTCAAATCGGAGTGATTTTGTTGATAGAAAATAGTCAAGAAGAAATGGAGAGAGCTATTTACATGATGAGAGAGAAAAATAAAAAAAAAGAAGACTAGAGTTTGATTTTGTAAAACGAAAACATGGAAGAGAAAAAGAAGGGAGGAGAAAGATTAATGATAGTTTTTTTTTTTTTTTGAAGAACGGTGATAGAATATTTATAAAATAAAAATAACTGTGATAGAATTAAAAGAATTAAAGATAATAACAAAATTTTAAATAATAACAAATTCGATTAAATAACATAATAATATATATATATATATATATAGGTGGTGTGTATTTAAAAAAAATACAATACAATATAATTAAATAAATGATATTTTTGACATTAAATGAGGTTTATTTAGAAACTATAAAAAGTTTAAAAATTTTGATAAGTGTGATTACGAAAAAAGTACATACCGTTTTTAAAGAGTGTTTTTAATAATTTTATCTATTAGACCGGCCCAAAATAATTATTTTAAAAAGCCAATTTGCCTGATTACAAAAAAAGGCCTACTTTGTTTAAAAAACAGGGCCCACTTTAATTAAAAGCCTAATAACAATTTCTTTCTCTAAGGAAAAAAAGGTCCACATTCATTTTAATTTTTTGGACGAAAATCATTTTCGTCTCTCTAGTTTGACTTAATAGCTAAACTGATTCATTGGTTTTTAGAATTATCTCGTTTAATCCTTCTGTTAAGATTTCCGTTGAAAAAGTGGTATCTGACAGGGTCAGAAGGTCAAATGACCATGCTGCCCCTTATAGCTGTTGAAATTAATTGAAGAACAAAAATGCCCCTCTTCAACCTAAACTAAAACACCCAAATATATATATATATATATATATATATATATATATATTTATATATATTATCTATTCTTCTTCAAAACACACTCACTCACACCTTATGTATCGACGGAAATGGTTCTTATCTCTTCTTCTCAAAAATGCTTAATACATGGAATAAAAAAAATCATCACTAGCACTACAAAAATGGAAATGGTAAGCTCTAAAATATTAAAACAAAGCATAATCCATTATTTTCAAAATTTTCACACAAATTTGAAACACGCAAAAAAAGAAATCAACAACCACACTCTTGAATAAACTAATCCTAAAACAAAGAGAGTACCTGTACTCCCAAGTTTGAAAACCAGATTTGTAGAGCAAGTAGTGTAGTGGCTCCCAATATTTGAAGACCTCGTCACAGTCGTGTACAATGTTCGATGTAGCACTCATGTAGCGTAGCATACAGAGAGCGAACAACGGCATGAACCACCCGAGACCTCTGTCGGCCTCCGAATAACCACCACCGTCTGATCTGGACGTTGGCTTCTTATTGAACTTGGCGTTGGTGGGAGATGACGGCAGGAGATCCGACAGAAGGCCTGGCTGCCTCTACCGTGTCGCTAGATCCATCGCCCGCTCGTCGATACACAAGCTTCCAACGACTCAGTCGCTGGTTCTATCTCTAAGTTATTTGGGTTTTCTTTTTTGTTCCCAATTTTTTTTTCTGATTTAGGTCTGCATTTGCTTAAAGATTGCAACTTTGTTCTGATTAGGACAGAATTTGCTCAAATTGAAACTTTGTTCTAGTTGTTTGGGCTGAATTTACTTGAAGATTGCATCTTTTTTTTTTTGGGTTTTGTTTGAATTTGCTCACTACAAAAAAAATGGTCATCAGCGAGGGCTAAATGCCGTCGAAAAAGATGGTTTCCAGTCGAAAATACACTTTTTCGACGAGAAAAGGCAGTCGAATCCCCTTGAAAATAGGTCGTCGGAAATAAACTGTCATCAACGGGCCGTCGAAAATACCACTTTTTTTGTACAATAATAGCCGTCGTAAAAAAATGAAAATGACCATCAATAATAGTATTAAAAATGAGCGACAAGCCATCGAAAATACCACTTTTTTCAACGTTAATCCATTGTTGAATCCCAAATAATTCATACAACTGACATGGTTCAAACTCCGAACCTTGAAGATGGTAATTGTTGCTTTTACCATTTTGCTATAACTTTATATCTGATATATTTTACACATATCCAATTAAATCTATATTTTGCATACTATTTAATATGTTTTTATATTTTTTTTCAAATTATTATATTAAAATATTCTCTTATCTGATAGAAAAATATGACTTGTTTTTACCATTTTGCTACAACTACATATTTTAATAGGTAATGCATATTATGTCCATATTGATTTTTTTTATATAATTAACATTTAAGTGAAAAATTAATAATTTTTATTAATTAATAATTTAAACTCATTTTAAAAAAAGTTCTAATTATTTTGTAAAATATACAAATAGATAAAATAGTTTTTTAGAGCATTATTTTTTAAAATTTTAATATAGTCGTGTTTAATAGACATAATTTAAAATAACTAAATGTTCTTGTAATTACTAATAATTTTGTTATATTTCATACTTGATTAATTTAGCACGATGTATCCTTAGAGTAGACTTCTTATTAGTGATTGTCACAAATTATAAGTTTTTTTTTAATTAATTGATTTTTCAAATTGAATCAAAATGCTTGGTGGAAAAATTCATAGAGTGATTTCGCTAAAAAATATAGTGACAACAAAAAAATAGTACATATCGTGATGCATTTAAAATATCGACCTATAAGTCATTTTGTTTTTGTTGTGTATAAATTATCACATACAAAAATATATTCTATTATAATTTATTAATTGATATTATAATATTTAACTAATTATATTTTTCATGACAATACCATAACAAATAATATAAAAATAGTACCAAATTATTCGACTATTTTATATGGCTATTGAGCCGTCGGAATTGTGATATTACTTCTTTCGCCATTTTCAACGGTATTTGTGTCGTCAGAAATTAGGTCATTTTCGACGGCATTCTGCCATCGAAAATGTGGGTCATTTTTTACGGTAAAAATAACGCCGTCAAAAATATGTGTCATTTTCGACGGTACAAAGAGTGTCGTCGAAAATGTAGGTCATTTTCGACGGTTTCTTCAACTATTTACGACAGCCTTTGGCTGTCGAAAAATGTAGTATTAATTTTTCATCATTTTTGACGGTGTTAAAATGCATGTCCAAAAAGGTTGAATCACCGACGGTAATTAGCGCCGTCGAAAATAGTTGGTCACTTATAGACACATTTTTGTAGTGGCTTAAAGATTGCAACCACTTTCTGGGTTTGGTCTAATTTGCTTAAATATTGCAACTTTTTTCTGGGTTTGGTTTGAATTTGCTTAATTATTGCAACTCTTTTTTTTTGAGTTTGGCTTGAATTTGCTTGAAGATTGCAACTTTTTACTATGTTTAGTTTGAATGTGGTTAAGGTTAGCAACTAATCTCTGGGTCGGTTTGAATTTGCTAAAAAGATTGTAACTTTGATATGTGCAGGTTCGGGTAGCTGTGAAGTCAGGATTTTGGATGTTGGTGGACATGGGGAGTGGTAAATACTTGTGGAGGCACTTGGTTTCTTTGGGTTAGGGGTTGCACTTAGTTTCTTTGGGTTAGGGGTTGTTTGAAGATCTGGGTGGTTTGGATTTGGGTTATTTAAATTTTTGTTATTTAAAAAAAATTATAAATATTTATTTTAAGTTTGCTAGGTAAGTTTACATAATTACCCTTCATTAAAATAGTTTCTAGAAGCTTTTCAGGTAAGTTTAAGATTTTATCCTCTAAACTTGGACGGAATCTTTGAAAACCCTAATGGAATTGGATAGTAGAGACCAAAATATAAATTTTTGAAAACTAGATGGACCTGTCAACATAATATTCAAAATCGGAGAACTAGTTGGTAATTATATCAAACCAAAGGGACAAAATGAATTTCACCCTACTTTTTTTTCGAAAAAAAGAAAAGAAAGGCCCACACATTAAAATATTCGGACAATATCAAATCGACATGATCAGACAATTGAAGAAGTTTTTTTAGTCAAAGTTAAGGTTCTCCAACTCTCATATGATACAAAAATTCAAAAATAAAACCTTAAAAAATTGAAGTAATATTATGTAATTTGCTCGCAGAATATTTGAATTCGTAGTCATTTCAAAGGTAATTGAATCGATACACTTCGTTTCTTTTTTTTATATTACTTCTTTTTATTTTTCATTTCTAATTTTGTTTGAATGACTTAGCTATGTTATCCATTAAAAAAATATGATAGGAAACCTTGATTATGTAAGCCTAATAAATAATTTTGCTGCTAAAAATGTGAGACGTGTAAGGTTTAAATGATACATTCTTTGATGTAGTTATAAAATTTTTATTCTAGTACCTTTTTCTTTGCTATTTAGTTGTATTACGGTCTTGGGTTTGAATTACTATATTGATTTTTACAAGTATTTACTAAAGAAAAAAAAAATGAAGTAAACATACATGGAGTGTCGAGGGCCTTATTTTCTATAGTTCGTTTTGGGCCCTGAAAATCTTAGAGCCGGCCCTGCCAGTATGTTAACTAAATCCAATAATTGAGCATTGTTTTGATCCCAGATCAAGTTTTATTATCCTAGCTTATAGAGCACCATACTTATTATTTTGCTTAAAAGAAATTAATTAATGCCTGCTAATGTAAGCTTGTTTAGTAATCTAATAATCGAAAAAAAAAACAAATAGGAGTTTAAAATTTAAAAAATACAAAATGAAAAAAAAATGTAATATATCTCTAGTAATGAACTACTCAATAATAATACTGATTCTATCCAGTAACGAAATTCAACATCTATATATAACGACCTTTAACTCTTTCTTAAAAACAAAAAAAAACTTGAATATCCATAAGCAATAATTTTCACATAAGTGCGCACTGATAGAATTATATAAGGACATTGAATGTGAACCACTCATTTTACATATTTTGACTTGGTATGTATACAATTGTCAAAACTCTTTTATAAATAAGTGGCTCACATTCAATGTCCTTCTATAATTCTATCAGTGCGCACTGACAAGAAAATGACTGTATCCATAAGTTACTTCTATTTGCTTGGAACACATGCAGGATAACATTTAAATAGATTTGATATTAAAAAAATCACATTATAGTGATTTTAATTCATTTTTATTATAAGTAAATTAATAAGAATAATTAAGAAAATGAAATAATTTCACTCTAGAGAATTTTGGTTTAGATTTATAAAACAGTGACGAATATAAGGGTATAAATGATAAAAGTTATTCTTTATAAGTGGGATTTTATGATGTTCGATTTTTCTTTTTAAAGATATATGTTTCTGATTGATTGTTGTTCTCATAAAAAAAAAAATTGGGTTTTGAAAGTTGATTTGGTTAGTAAGAATCAATATGGTGCGTTGTTGGTCACACCATATTGATGAGAACAAATTTTACATCCAACTAATTTTACATCTAACTCTTTTCAAAAAAAAGGAAATTTACATTTAAACTAATTTTTTGATCTAAAGTTTTCTAATTTTTTTTAAATAATTTATCATACCTAACTAATTTTACATCTAATGATTTTGATTCGATGCTTTTAACATTTAAATTCTTTCATCTAATTTGTTACCAATTTTTCCAAACTTAATTTGTTTTACTAAATTATTTAGAGTTAATTATTATATTAAATGATAATTATATATATATATATATGTATATATTGATAATTTAAAAATATTTGTTTTGAATTAATATACTTATTAGTTTTAAAGCTGTCAAACGTGCTGGCACGGCCCCTTAAGGCCCCGACCACCTTAACGTGACGTGTCATGCTGGCACGCTAAGGAGTCGTGTCGTGCCAGGCACTGCCCATTAAGAGAAAAGGTGGCACGACAAGCAATGGGACGTGTCGTGCCGTGTCGGCAAGCCGGGTTGGCCTAGTGAGCCTTAACATGCCGGCTCACTTTATTTATTTATTTTTTTAAGTTTTAAGTTTTTTTTTTAAAAAAAGAATTTAAGAAAGTATTAAATTTATTTGTTATAATATTATTTTACTATTTAACATATGTATTTTTAATTGTAATTTGTTTATCTTATTTATTATTTTAGTGTTATAAAATAAAATGTAAAATATAGATAGATTTATTTAATAAAATAATTCAAACAATAAATAAAGATGTAAGATGTAAGAAAATAAAAAATAGATGAAAATATGAAATGATGAATTGTTTATTTATTTAATAAAAAGTGTGTAAGTATAGGTCAAATAAAAAAATATATAGGTAAAGAAATGAATTTTATTTTCTTATGGAGAATTCAGTATTACACAATTACATGATTGTCTCATTAAACACCTTGCCAAGAAAAACTCAGTGGGATAAAAACTTGATAAGAGAAAAAGAGTACAATCGAATTACAAGTAGTCAAGTAAATATAATGTGTACTGTGTACATGTATAATTAAAAATTAAAAATTAAAAAAAAGAGTGCAATCAATAACTTTTCAATCTTCAATCTTCACTCATAGTCCTGGTCCTGAACCTGGTTACTGCCGGAACCCTCATCGACGTATAAATTGGTGAAATTTTGAATAAGTTCTTGGTCTTCCATTTGATGTTGCATCCTCATTCGAGAATACTCTCAATCTCGAAGGCATGTTAATACCTCCACCATCTCAATAGACAAAGAAGTTCTTCTTGGTTCAATTATACGTCCAGTCCTGATGAATGTCTATTCTGAAGAAATATTGGACACGGGGATAACGAGTACGTCATATGCTAGTTGTGACAAGATCGGATATCTATTGCTATAGTTCTTTCACCACAACAGCATATCAAATCCCTGCGTGTTTCTGGCTGAATCGAATTGAGTTTCAAGGAACCTGTTGAGTTCGACACTACATATTGCAGCAGCTCGTGGAGCTTGGGATGAAGAAGAAGAACTTGATGAACCATCGCTTTTTCGGCGATTGAGAATGCTCCAACTTCTCTTCAATGAGAGTGTTTCCCATTATTCCGATGGTTGTGTGTTAACGCCGCCAAACCTGCACTCATAAATATTAAAAACTTCGAACAACTTGGTTCGAATGTCAGTAACCTGTTCGGAAAAATCTATGTCCAATTTAGAATCAATATAATCAAGAAAAACTTCTAAACCAGATAATTTAACCCTAGGATCTAGTATAACACCTAAGGCATAAAGGAAAGAGATTTTAGACCTGTATTTTTTAAACTTGTTCTCCATGGCAACAACTGCAGTGCCTAAGATATTATCATCTCTATACATGTTTAACATTTCAGATATTTCCACAATCTGATGGATTGCCTGAGAAGATGTGGGGTAATAGGCTCTGGAAAGAGTTAAAGTGGAATCGTAAAAAACCTTTAAAAATTGAACAAAAATCTTTACCACATGCCAATCATCTGAGGTTAGTACTGGACGGCTAATTTCGGTCATTTTCATGTTATAAAAACCTAAAATAGTTCTAGCATAATTTAATCAACTTTGCAGCATTAAGTAAGTAGAGTTCCACCTTAACGGCATACTGTTTGGAATCGTTGTGGTCGTAGAGAGTTTGCTTGACAGTATCTCCCGAAATCATTCAATCTTGGATTAGAGCTGCTTATCCAAGCACAATATGATGGATTGTCTGAGAAGATGTGGGGTAATAGGCCCTAGAAAGAGTTAAAGTGGAATCATAAAAAACCTTTAAAATTTGAACAAAAATCTTTGCCACATGCCAATCGTCTGAGGTTAGTACTGGATTGCTAATTTCGGTCATTTTCATGTTATAAAAACCTTAAATAGTTCCAGCATAATTTAATCAACTTTGCAGTATTAAGTAAGTAGAGTTCCACCTTAATGGCATACTGTTTGGAATCGTTGTGGTCGTAGAGAGTTTGCTTGACAGTATCTGCCGAAATCTTTCAATCTTGGATTAGAGCTGCTTATCCAAGAAAGAGCGTCTATGATGCGATCTATATGATCGCCTACAACCTTCATACCAAATTGTACAACTAAAGTTATGATATGACATGACATGCAAACCTTTGGTGGAAGAAATAATCCCCATCTCACGAGATATTATTGTAAAAAATAAGGCAATAGAGCTAGTATTTGCCGATGCATTATCTAATGTGATAGAAATGATGCGTTGAGTTATTCCATAAGTTTGTAAAACTAAAACAATGACATGATAAATATTTTCTATGGTATGTTGAAAATCCATAGGATGAAAACCAAGAATTCTTTTTTGTAACTTCCAATTAGAGTCTAAATAGTGTCTCGTGACACATAAATAGTCTTGTTTAGAACATGTGTTCCAAATATCGGATGTTAATGCAATAGAAACATTTAAATGCTGTAATTCAGCAATCAAGTTATCTCGTTGGGTCTTAAAACATTTTAACAAATCGCTCATAGTGGTGTTTCTAGAAACAGCTTTAAATTGGGGGTTGTATGTTTTTTAGATAAATGGTTCATAAAAAAACATTGTCACATAAATTAATCGGTTGATCAATTTGTGCAATCTAAAATGTCATACTATCTCTAGCATACTCAGAGTCGTAACTCCACGTCGTAACAGACCCGTCTGGGTTCCATTGTAGTTGTATCTGGGTTGTAGTGTCTATCAATTCGTGTTTAGCTATGCATTTGTCCATATGCCTTTTCAAATTACCGGTTCCCGACCTAGAATCGTTATATATAGCTCGACAAAACTTACAGCGAGCCCTTTTTGTGACCGTACCGTCTGGGTTTGGTACTTCTCTGTCAAAACACTGCCATACAAAAGATATCATCTTTCTAGTTTTGGGACTTGATGTCGGTGTGGAGGTGGAAGGTCCCACAGCTCCCGCTGTCAAATCGGCCGATTTGAAAAGGTAAAAATTATCATTGTCCATGTTAAGACCATCCGGAGAAAAAAGGATGATTATGATCCATTTCCTACAATACAAATATTAACTCCTTAGTCAATAAATAACTAAACATAAAATCATAATCACTAATATGCTAAATTACTAAGCACAAATATTAAAATTAATATACTAAGTAAAATATTAAATATAAAGTAAAACACTAAAACCTAAGATTCTAACAATAAATATTAAAATTTATATCAAAACATAAAAATATAAACTCATAAATATACTAAGCATTAATTATTAAATATAAAGTAAAATCTAAGAATAAATATTAACATTAAAAACTAAACATAAAATCATAAATATACTAATATACTAAGTAAAAATATTAAAATTAATAACTAAGCATAAATATAAAGTAAAACACTAAAACCAAATATTCTAAGAATAAATATTAAAATTTATAACAAAGCATAAAAATACAAACTCATAAATATACTAAGCATTAAACATTAAATATAAAGTAAAATCTAAGAATAAATATTAACATTAAAAATTAAGCAAAAAATCATAAATATACTAATATACTAAGCACAAATATTAAAATTAATAACTAAGCATAAAAATAAAGTAAAACACTAAAACCTACTATTCTAAGAATAAATATTAAAATTTATAACAAAGCACAAAAATATAAACTCATAAATAAACTGAGCATTAAACATTAAATATAAAGTTGATATTGCTAAATTTTGGAGAACTGACATGTCAACACAATTTCCAGAAAATATGGTGATCAGACATGCCACATCATCAAAGTCAGTCAGGAAAGACCAACCCAAGATGACCAAAAGATGATCTTAAAACCCAGTCAGGTTTATCCAAGTGATTGGGCCAAGATAATCCGATCAGGGTAACCAAATCGATCGGGTCAAGATAACCCGATCGGGATGATCAAATCGATCAGGTAAATATGGCCTGATCGAGGTAACTAGATTGATCAGGTTAAGACATATGGTCGGGATTAAGTAACCGATAGGCAAGAATGGGATCTGGTCGGGTTAGGTAGTTGGCCGGCTGAGCAACACAAGGACGATGTTGAATTCTAAGTATTCACGACTCAAATACGCAGAGAAAGAATCTTATTCAAATAGAGAACCATGAAGTATACTCTTGTTAGGTCTTTGAGTTTTGTATTGGCATAATTCTATATCAAAACGATATTTGCTTTGTATTGATTAGTTGTCTAGGATTTGTGGATAATCAAGTTATAAGGAATATTGGACAACATTCAAGCAAAGTGATGGCTACAAGAGGAATAAAGCTAAGTTGCTTAGCAAAAGATAGATTGAGACATCTTTCTTCTTGCAAGTCCTAGGCACACACATACATTGCATTCATATGTATCCCTGCATAGTTGTGCATAATTTGTTTTAACACAATACACACACTTATACTTGTATGCACATGATTAGACTTAAAGTTGATAATTTCATATATTGCATGTTTTTGGACTAGTTCTAGGAAATAGCATACTTGTGTGTTCTTGTGTTTATTTGTTTTTATTTATATGTTATTGAACTTAATTTTGAGCTTATATAATTCCCCATTGAGTTTCAACTAATTTGGTTACCCATTCATTGAGTTTCAAATTCAAGTTAGGTGGTTAAGAAACTTTCCGTGATTTTATCATACATGGTTTTCGTCATTGATTTCCAAATTTGAATTCCATATTTTTTATGAAAGTTGTCTTGACGACTTTTGTACGTGAGGGAGTCTCAGTTTGTAATCCTGAAACAGATTCAAAATCGTAGTTCGGAGGCCAGAGAACGGTCAAAGAACATTTCGGTGCCCGAGGAGAGGAGAGAGACAAAAAAAGAGGGCCAAGCTCCTCTCCCCGTAGAGGCGCGTGGCCTCCACGAGAAGAGCAGCCATCTGCCCCAGTGGAGCCCATGCACCTCCATGGGATGGCTGATGTGGCCACTCTTGATTGGTTGCTTCTTTTGTTCTTTAATTCCCTCCTTTAAATTCCAACTTCCCTCCCAATTTCATTCAAGAAGAAAATTTGAAAACATGTGCAGAAAACTTTCTCTCCAACTTTCTCAACTTCTAAACACCATAAATTTCTCATTCGGAGTCCAAATTGAGTGATTCAAATTGAAGATACTTTGTCTACTAGTCCTCTATCATTTCCATAAGAGTTTGGAGTCATTTGATTGAAGTTTCTGGTAACTATACTCACAAAATCGTGATAGCATAATTTTTCTTCAAGGTATTAATTTCTATTTTGTTCTTGATCTTCAAGTCTTCAATTATCTTGGGTTTTCTGCTCATATATATATATATATATATATGCATGTTTTCTGTGTAATCATTGATTAGAGAAATGATCTCTAATAGAACTAATTTGAGTTTCAATTGATTAACATGTTGAGTTAGGTTTTTCTAAATCTATGTTTGAGTTGTTGTATTGTGCTAGCTTCAAATCTAGGATTATCTTGTGTGTTTATTGACTTGATTTTTTTGATTGATAGTCTTCTCATATACTAGGTCTTTTTAATTGAATATTAATTGAAATAGCATATATGATTGATGATTTAGGGCTTGATTGGATTTAATTGATTATCTTGAGAATTTAAGCTCTATTATTTTGCTAGAGATTCATTTTTGATTTTATCAAATTGATTCTAACATTTTTTATGTGATTGAACATAATCTAGACTTTTGTGTGTGTTAGGTGTTTTACATACTCTAGGTTGATTGTTCATATTACAATATCTAGATATAATTGATTTGTGCATTTGATGATAAATATCTAGTTCTTCATGTTTTGTTTCTAATCCACACATTTCATATGTACATGCATCATTGAATGTGATTGTATTGTTTTTTTAGGATTATATTGTGCATATTGATTCAATTCTAGTTTGCATAGGTTGTGCGTGTTTGCATCATTTGCATTCACTTAAATCATTTACCTTGCAAAAGGTTGAAAATCTCATTTCGTAGAGTGATTCTTTGAATTGAGCATTAGAAGTCACATGTTTGGAGATGGGATCTTTAACTTGTGCAATTGAAAGTCTCAACTAGAGTTGGAGTGACTTGGATAATTGAGCATTGGAAGTCTTGGCTACGATCGGGGTGATCCAGATAGCTAAGCATTGGAAGTCACATGTTTGGAGAGGGGATCTTCAACTTGTGCATGAAAGTCTTGACTAGGATTGGAGTGATCCGGTTAGTTGAGCAAGGAGGCATCTCTTTCATTGTGTAGGGTTGAATGGTAGATTTCTAAGTGAAGTGGTCACTTGAGAGATTGTATCTTTTTATTACTAGTAAAAGGTGTTTGCCGGTGGTTGTGGTATCAACCCTGTGGATGTTTCCTCTTAAGAGGTTTTACCACGTAAAAATCATGTGTTGATTTTCTCTATCCCTATCTCTTTATTTTTGTATATGTGTTGATATATATCTTAGTTGATATCTTTGTAATTAATATTCATATTATATCAACTTTGTATATGTTGGAGATTTTTGTATGAAAGCCTTATTATAACTTGAGTTTGTATCACATGCATGTTGTTGCTTATATTGACTTTGTTTGGACAAGCATATCTTTGATTGAATTGATATTGCTTGTACTTGTATTTGTAGTGTGAAACAAGCTACTTAAAGGGACAAACTTGTGTTTGTTTCAAGGGAGCGAAAAAGGTGTAGTAACCCTTGTGTTTGTTTCAAGGGAGCGAAAAAGGTGTAGTAACCTATTCATCCCCCCCCCCCCCCCCCCCCCCCCCCCCCTCCCTCTAGGTTAGCTTAAGGAAAATTAATTGTGTTTGTATTTTTCATTTGGTATCAGAGCGGATCACTAGACTGCACTTAGTGAGATCTGAGATACACTTACAGTTATTTTCTTGCTATGGATAGCAGCCTTAAGTCTAATAGTGTTTGTTGTGATTGTCTTCCTTTATTGATTGGGAAAAATTATGTTGTGTGGAAAGTGCTCATGAAAGACTATATTAAGTCTAGTGATAAGCTAGCTTGGTTGGTTGTCAAGAAAGGTTGCATTTCTCCTAGTCTTATATTTGATGGAGTAATTTCTCCAAAACCAAAATGTTCATGGAGTATGAATGAGGTTTATTTTGAGAAGTTGAGATTTTTAGACCTTTTTGCCATTCATATTGGTGTTAGTTTTAAACACCTTTATCTTAATTAAGATACTAATATGGCAAAACAAGCATGGAATAGAGTCCAAGCTATTTGTGGAAAAGATTATTCTTGTTTTTCATGTCATTGTCTACTAACAATTTTATTGATAAGCTTGAAACAAATGTTAGTGACAAAAGCAAAGAAGAAGAAGTTTTCCCCTGAGGATGATCAATTTAGACTTCATCATTATCACTTCTTCAAATCCACAAGGTACAATCTCATATTTTATTCTTATTTGTCATTTTTGTAATACCGTTGGTCACATTAAACCAAGGTGTTATAAGTACATTGAATTTTGCAAAATAGGGAATGCATCTAGAGATAATAAGATTGAACTTAAATTGAAGCATGTTAGGGCATTAGATGTTGATAAGCATGATGTTTCGAAGATGTTGTTGGGGTTTTTGCCCTAAAGCTTGTAATATGTAAATGTAATTTGAACATAAATAAAAGAAGTAGTATATTCATTCATTTTGTGTCATACTTTATATAACATGTGCACTTAACATCCAAAATTGCCGGATGTAATTTCGAACTGAGTATATGAGTGTCATATATAGATGGATTCAGTTTGAAACGAGCAATTTAAAGAGTCCGTAGATAGCAAATAAAGCTGGGTACTTTATTTGTGGTTAATCTACAGCTGCGGTCCATTTCGTAGTGTACGGTGATCCTATCCTGGATCATTCATATGTAGATATGAGAATGGAGGCACCTTGTATGATGTGATCATATAGGACTGGGCCATGATCTATATGAATCTCTCACTAAGATCCGTTTAACGATGAGATTCATATATATCAACTTATGATGGCTATATGTGGGTGATCTTAATCCTGAGTGTCTTATCGACTCCTTCAGGTTAGATCGTGGTCTTTGATATATCATGGGTGAGGTCGGAGTTGCATTCCCGATCAATATACTTCGTATGTTGGGATCGCGGTTTGGCTTGTGGCTGGGAAGGTTTGTACACAATAGTGGAATCCACTCCTTCTTGTGAGAAGTAGATGGTAGTTCCCTTAAGGGTTGATTCGGGGCTTGAAAAATATGAGCGCTCTCCTAATTCCGTAAGGAATGTAGGATTTATTGTTCATTAGAGAATCAATGGTACTTAATGGAAAGATATGATTAGAGGGGTATAACGGACATTGTGACCCAGCTCTAATTATGAACTACTTGTGGAGGATTATACCATATGTAATAGCTATATCGATGGACACCGAGAGTTATTGGTTTGTGTAAAAACGTCTACAGTTGAGAGAGTGCAGCTTCGGGTTTTTAGTGGAATAACACCGAAGTTAATAATCATGAAATATTAATTAAAGAGTTTAATTAATAATTTCTAAGGATTATTGGAGCTCAAAATACTGTGGGTCCATTAGGTCCCCTTGCTAGCCCGATCGATTTAGGTAACAAGGGTCACGGTTAATTAATTGGATTGTCCAATTAATTGTGTTACGAAAGTGACACGTATTTATTCGGGAATTAATTGAATAATGAGATTATTTAATTAATGAATAATGGTGATTAAATAAATTAAATAATAAGATTATTTAATTATGTTGTTAATCACTAAATGGAGGGTGTTAGTTGATATTTGATTTTGAATAAAATAAGATAATATGATTATTTTATTTTATTAAATTAAATATTTGAAATTGAATTTAAAATGTTTGAATTCAAATATTAAATATTTAATTATCTTTTTGAAAGATATGAGATATTTTTTGAAAAGTTTTAAAAATCAAATAAGATTTTGGTTTGTTTAATTTTTGAATATATATGAGATATATATTTAATAAAAAAAATTAAGAACAACCGAATGTATAAGCAAAAACACACAGCAAAAAGAAAAGAAAAGCAAAGTCTTCGTGAACAGCAAACAACACAAATAGAAAAGAAAAAGTTAGTGTGTGTGGTGAGACCACAAGTGCTGCACTTCTACTTGTGTGTGTTCTTCTCTTTTTCCTCCATACAGGTCCTGAATATCGTGACGCGCCCACACGCAGTTACCAGTTCCGGGAGATAGCGAGGAAGATCACGTGGTTCAAATCAGGAGCAGTTCGTATTAAAGTGAAGGAGCCTCCTATGTAGATATGAAAAAGTTTCTTCACTTGATTATTATTGCTTTTGATTATTACTGTACAAATGGGTTAGTTTAATGATTGCATAAAATTTTTAAAACCTTCCGCTGCGCAATCTGTAACCCTAGGTTCCAACAGATGCATGTTAGAAAGAATTGGATGAAGAAATGTGATGATAATCTGAAACTTGACAAAGTATGTGTTGCTAATAATGTTGAGGAGATTAGTATCAATGATATTCTTATGAATCAAATTGTTGAAAATCTCTACTCTAGGTTCAACATTAAAGTCACGAATGATGGTGATTTTTGTTTAAGTCCACCCAAGACCAAATGGATCAAGAGTGAGTGCTTTTACCATTAGTGTAAGTTGCACATGTGAGTTAGTTTTAAGATTAATGTCAAGTTGTTAAGAATTGAGCTAGCTAGCTTTGTTTCTCTATAACTTGATATGAACTTAGCTATCTCACATATTTGTTATGATAGTCGAAATCTATTGGTTAACTTTATGAGAAATTCATTTTTTTAATTATTTGGTAATGTTTGTTTGTTAAGACTTTTAGAGAAAGTCATTTTTTTGTATGTTGGTTTGAGTTGAAAAGGCTTAATTTTTATTCTCTTGGAATAAAACATCAATAACTTGTTGTCATGAGGACAAACAAGCCAAGAGAGCTCATAAAAAAGGGTAAAGCTTAGGATTTGATGGAAAATTGCTTGCTAAGGTATTCCTATATCCTAAAGCTTGCATTCTTGAATTTTCATCTCTCAACTCATTGTTTGCACTACATCATGTAGCATGCCATTTTTAGAGAACTTAGTATAATATACATATGGTTCTCATTGACATTTGTTCTCTAAAGATCTTATTGTAATGTTGTTCACAAAGGCCTTATATATGATGTGTGAAATGTTTGTTTGAATGATGAGTGGCATATTTTGAAAAATATGAGCTTCATATTCTTTGAAAGCTTACTCTCTTGAGAAGTAATGATCGTAAGTAAATATCTTTGTATTGCTTTTAGATCATGTGTTTGTAAGCCATGATACTTGGTTTTCAAAAATTGCACTTTGCTTCTCTTGTATGTTTTGTTGTAGTAAGTTGAATTTGAAAATATGTAAGTTGTGAATACACCTTGAAGTCTTATGACTAGTACATTTAAGATGACCTATGGTTAGTATCCATTTTGCTTCGGCAACTACATAGAATTCAACAAGCACTTTCATGGAAAGGGCTACACACTTTGGTTGTGAAGCCGCCCAATGTAGGAAAGGGCTACACCATTGTGATGAGTGAAAGCTGTCATGAAGAGTATATGTTTATGTTAGAAAAATCAAAGAAGTGTTGAAAAGAATCAATAAAAAAAATCTTTGATTCAAAGCCTAAATATATATAAAAAAAGGGGGCTTAAAGGAGTATCGTTGAAAATCATGAATGCTCGGGTTGTCAAATAAAAATGGGAGGACGAGCCACATGCACACACACGCTCATATGTTGAAATCTATTCTCTTTAAAGCAAAAATTCCAGATGATAATCGGTTTGACCTTTTATGGAAAAGCTTAACATGAATAGATGTAGATATGATTTGCATGTTGATTATCAAATTACTCTGTTACATATGCTTGGAGCAAAACTTACACACACACTTTTGTTTATAAGTATTATTGATATTCTAGCAATTTGAGAAGAATTATGAGAGAAATTGAAAATCTTGGTGTATCTCTCATAGTTTGTAAAACTTATTGTTGCTGAATTTATTTTAAAATTGCTTGAATGTGTGATTGTGTGGATATCATTGTGAACTATATTCTATCTTGATCTTAGATAGAGCACTTATCAAGGGGGAGCATAGTATGCTAGATTTTGTTCTCTTTTTATGATATGTTAACATGGTTTGCTTTGTTATATGTTGACATATTGATTGATTAGAATAATTGAATGATGAAAATGCATAATTCCTATCTTGGAATAATTGTATGAATGTGTTTACATTTAATTCTTCCTAATTTGGGGTTGATAGTAGTTTATATTGCAATGAATTCCTTCATTCTTGAGGTTGATAGTAGTTGTAGTTACAACCAATTCCTCCTAGTTTGAGGTTGATTAAGTTTCTTCTTGATTGGGGTTGATAGTAGTTGTTATTATGACCAATTCATTCATGAGTTGAGGTTGATAGTAATTGTGGTTGACACAGATTCCTCCATGTATGGATAAATTTTGTTGTTAAATGCATTTGTTGATTTTGGTAAAATGTACCAATGAGCTTGAAAATGAACATTTATGCATTTATGATTCATTATTTCATCATATGTATCTGTTATATATTTGTTTTGTCATCTAACACTCACTTGTGTCTCTTTTCCACTCATGTGTTTTTGTTTTGTAGGTTTGACAACAAAGCCATGGGAAGAAACAAGGTTTCTAATTTTATCCATCCATCAAAACCTATAGCCAAACCCAAATCCACTCCAACCACCTCTAGAAAACCTAAACCCAACAAGTTGAAAGCTTTAGGTGTTATGGGAACCAAGAAGATTATCCAAGATAGGGGTGTTGATTTGGTTGAGGAATCTTGCATTTACCACTCTATTAGTGATAGGCGTTGGGATTCTTGGATAAATTCCATTGGGGTTGTTAATGAAAGTCTTATAAGAGATTTATACTTTGTGTATAAGGAGAATTCAACCTTTGAAAATGCCTTGGTAAGTGTGAGAGGGAAAACATTTAGGATCTCCTCGGATAGCATCAATAAGTTCCTATGTATTTCAAGTGAGATTGTTTCGAAACTACTTGATGTGGATAACATTGATAACCTAAATCTTATGGGGAGAACTTTATGTGAGGATGATGGATTTGAATGGGGAAAGAGAGCTTATATAGGTCAAAGTGAGTTAACGAAGGTTAGTGCCTTTTGGCATCTATTTGTTTGTACAAATCTTGTAGGTTCTACAAATGCTTCCGAGATTAACAAGGAGAAAATCAAGATTGTGTACGCCTTGGTGACAAACAAGCCTTTGAACCTTGGTGATCTCTTGATATAACACATTGAGAGTGCGGCTTCTTCGTCAAGATTAGACAAGAAATTGGTTTTTCCGGGGTTTCTTACTCATTTTTGCACGAAGCAAGGTGTTTCGATGTTTGAAGATGATGTGCTTCTGCCTCCCTTGGAGAAATTTTGTGACAAGAGGTTGGTGTTCTTGTCATACAAAGATAAGAGGAAGGTTAGTGACACTTTTAGGTTTTTTGGTGAGCACTATGAGCAATGTGTTATGACAAGCACAAATCCTTTACCAGAATGGGCCATGCAATTTCAAGAGGGGCTTATGTCTAAGATTGGAGAGCTTGATGCAAAATTGGTGGAACTTAGTGCTAAGGTGATTCAACAAGATGAGAAAATCAAGATTTTGGAAGACAAGATTGCCTCTACCAATTCATCCACTACAAAGCATTATGTGAGATCATCTACAAGAAGAACTTTCTTTGATGATGCTTGATCTTGAGGTATTGTGTTTTCTTAACTTTTTGGCTTCATATTATGTCAAAAAGGGGGAGAAAGACAATGATACTAAAACCTCTATGATATGCTCTTAACCTTAGGAATTGTTTAGTTTTAGGTAGTTTTTGGTATAATTTTGTTTTGGTTTCAATTGGTATCTTGAATTCTTGGTTTTTAATAATTGGATAATGATAATATTTTGTTAGTGGATAGTATACATGTATTTAGGGGGAGACATGTGTATCCATTTTCCATTTGAACTTCAAGTAATATGTATCTAAATATTATCTTGCCATATATATGTATGTTTCTCTTATATATGTATGTTTCTCTTGTATATGCCTTGTGTTTCAAGATGATTTTAGGTGGTGACAAGAGAAGACTACATTGAAGAATTCAAGACTTGATGAAGATTAGTCTAAGGGGACTATCTCATTGTAATGTGAGGGTGTGACCTGTGACCAAACTTCATTAAGTAAGTTTTGGTATTTGTATAAGTGTTTTGACATAGAATTCGCCAAAGGGGGAGATTGTTAGGTCTTTGAGTTTTTTGTTAGCATAATTCTATATCAAAACAATATTTACTTTGTATTGATTAGTTGTCTAAGATTTGTGGATAATCTAACTTTAAGGAAGATTGGACAACATTCAACCAAAGTGATGGCTACAAAAGGAATAAAGCTAAGTTGCTTAGCAAAAGGTAAATCGAGACCTCTTTCCTCTTGCAAGGCCCAGGCACACACATACATTGCATCCATATGTGTCCCTGCATAGTTGTGCATAATTTGGTTTAACACAATACACACACTAATACTTGTATGCACATGCATTAGACTTAAAGTTGACAATTTCATATATTGCATGTTTTTGGACTAATTCTAGGAAATAGAATACTTGTGTGTTCTTGTGTTTATTTGTTTTTGTTTATATGTTATTGAACTTGATTTTGAGCTTATATAATTCCTCATCGAGTTCCAATTAATTTGGCTACTCATTCATTGAGTTTCAAGTTCAAGTTAGGTGGTTAAGAAACTTTCCGTGATTTTATCGTTCATGGTTTTCGTCCTTGATTTCCAAGTTGAATTCTATATTTTTTGCGAAAGTTTTCTTGACGAATTTTGTACGTGAGAGAGTCCCGGTTTGTAATCCGAAAACCAATTTGAAATCGAAGTTTGGAGGCCGGAGAACAGTCGAATAAAATTTCGGTGCACGAGGGGAGGAGAGAGACCAAACAAGAGGGCCAAGCTCCTCTCCCCGTGGAGGAGCTTGGCCTCCACAGGATGGGCCTCCATTTGCCACCGTGGAGCCCACGTGCCTCCATGGGATGGCTGATGTGGCCACTCTTGATTGGTTGCTTCTTTTGTTCTTTAATTTCCTCCTTTAAATTCCAACTTCCCTCCCAGTTTCATTCAAGAAGAAAAATTTGAAAACTTGTGCAGAAAATTTTCTCTCCAATTTTCTCAACTTCCAAAGACTACAAATTTCTCATTCGGAGTCCGAATTAAGTAATTCAAAATGGAAAATCTTCATCTACCAGTCCTCTATCATTTCCACAAGAGTTTGGAGTCATTTGATTAAGTTTCTGGTAGCTATAATCACAAAATCGTGACAGCACAGTTTTTCTTCAAGGTATTGATTTCTATTTTGTTCTTGATCTTCAAGTCTTCAATTACCTTGGGTTTTCTTCTCATATATATATGTATGTTTTTTGTGTAATAATTGATTAGAGAAATGATCTCTAATAGAGCTAGTTTGAGCTTCAATTGATTAACATGTTGAGTTAGGTTTTTCTAAATCTATGTTTTCACATGTTTGAGTTGTTGTATTGTGCTACCTTCAAACCTAGGACTATATTGTGTGTTTATTGACTTGATTTTTTTGATTGATAGTCATCTCATATGCTAGGTATTTTTAATTGAAGATTAATTGAAATAGCATATATGATTGATGCTTTAGGGCTTGATTGGATTTAATTGATTATCTTGAGAATTTAAGCTCTATTATTTTGCTAGAAATTCATTTTTAATTTTATCAAATTGATTCTAGAATTTTTTATGTGAATGAACATAATCTAGACTTTTGTGTGTGTTAGGTGTTTCACATACTCTAGGTTGATTGTTCATATTACAAGATCTAGATATAATTGATTTGTGCATTTGATGATAAATATCTAGTTCTTCATGTTTTGTGTCTAATCCACACATTTCATATGTACATGCATAATTGAATGTGATTGCATTGTTTTTTTTAGGATTATAAACTAGAATACATATGATATGTGCATATTGATTTAACTCTAGTTTCCATAGGATGTATTGATCATATATACTATGTTGTGTGTGTTTGCATTATTTGTATTCACTTAGATCATTTACCTTCCAAAAGGTTGGAAGTCTCATTTATTAGACTGATTCTTTGAATTGAGCATTGAAAGTCACATGTTTGGAGAGGAGATCTTCAATTTGTGTAATTGGAAGTCTCAACTAAAGTCGGAGTGACTTGGATAGTTAAGCATTGGAAGTCTTGGCTAGGATCGGGGTGATCCGGATAGCTAAGCGTTGGAAGTCACATGTTTGGAAAGGGGATCTTCAACTTGTGCATGGAAGTCCCGACTAGGTTTGGGGTGATCCGGATAGTTGAGCAATAAGGCATCTCTTTCATTGTGTAGGGTTGAAGGATAGATTTTTAGGTGAAGTGGTCACTTGAGAGATTGTATCTTTTTATCTTACTAGTGAAAGGTGTTTTTGCCAGTGGTTGTGGTATCAACCCGTGAATGTTTCCTCTTAGGAGGTTTTACTACGTAAAAATCATGTGTTGATTTTCTCTATCCCTATCTCTTTATCGTATATGTGTTGATATATATTTTAGTTGATATCTTTGTAATTAATATTCATATTATATTAATTTTGTATATGTTGGAGCTTTTTGTATGAAAGCCTTGTTATAACTTGAGTTATTATCACATACATGCTGTTGCTTATATTGACTTTATTTGAACAAGCATATCTTTAATTGAATTGATACTGCTTGTACTTGTATTTGAAGTGTGAAACAAGCTACTTAGAGGGACAAACTTGTGTTTGTTTCAAGGGAGCATAAAAGGTGTAGTAACCTATTCCCTCCCTCACCCCCCCCCCCCCCCCCCCCCCCCCCCCCCCCCCCCTCAAGGTTAGTTTAAGGCAGAATAACCGTGTTTGTATTTTTCAACTCTGATAAGGAAACAAACTTCCTTAAAGAAACCAGAGTCTAAATCCAGTAGAAATCTGGCTCATTTAATGCGCAATATACACGGAACAGAAAAGAAGATAAAGACAACTCCGTTAAGTTAGAATCCTACTAAACCTCATTAACTTTCCTTACTTGTACATCAAAAATTATGGTTCTATACATGTATAAATAAACCCTAAAACACCATTATAACAGTGAGTGGGACAATATTCAAAGACTTCAAGAAAGATTTGAGTGTGTAATCAAGCAATTATAGTGAAGATTTCCTCCCCGTCACCAGCACCGTCGTTTTTTCCCTTTCCATGGTTTTCCATGTAAAATCTCATGCTTTTGCATGATTAATCCTTTTCCTACTTATAATTCAATTAATTAATTCATATTAACTTGTTGGATGCATGGTTGATTTTACACAGTCTAAAAATCACCGTCAACAAAAGTAAAATCTAAGAATAAATATTAACATTAAAAACTAACCATAAAATCGTAAATATGCTAATATACTAAACAAAAATATTAAAATTAATAACTAAGCATAAATATAAAGTAAAACACTAAAACGCAAGATTCTAAAAATAAATATTAAAATTTATAACAAAGCATAAAAATATAAATTCATAAATATACTAAGCATTAAACATTAAATATAAAGTAAAACCTAAGGATAAATATTAAAATTTATAACAAAGCATAAAAATATAAATTCATAAATATACTAAGCATTAAACATTAAATATACAGTAAAATCTAAGAATAAATATTGTATTAACATTACAAACTAACCATAAAATCATAAATATACTAATATACTAAGTAAAAATATTAAAATGAATAACTAAGTATAAATATAAAGTAAAATACTAAAACGTAAGACTCTAAGAATAAATATTAAAATTTATAATAAAGTATAAAAATATAAATTCATAAATATACTAACCATTAAACATTAAATATAAAGTAAAACCTAAGAATAAATATTAAAATTTCTAACAAAGCATAAAAATATAAATTCATAAATATACTAAGCATTAAACATTAAATATACAGTAAAATCTAAGAATAAATATTGTATTAACATTATAAACTAACCATAAAATCATAAATATACTAATATACTAAGTAAAAATATTAAAATGAACAACTAAGCATAAATATAAAGTAAAACACTAAAACGTAAGATTCTAAGAATAAATATTAAAATTTATAACAAAGCATAAAAATATAAATTCATAAATATACTAAGCATTAAACATTAAATATAAAGTAAAACCTAAGAATAAATATTAATATTAAAAACTAATCATAAAATCATTAATATACTAGAATAAAGCCATAAATATTAAATATAAATAAAACACAAGTATAAATATTAAAATCAATAACTAAGCGTAAATATTAATTATTAAATAATAATGGTGTAATTGAAATTAACTATAAATATAAAACATTTACCATTTTGATTTTGAATTTTGAGTATAAATATATAAAATAAAATAGAATACATAATTTTATGATTCATGAAGCATAAGAATATAAATTTAAAATTTAAGCATAAAGATATAAATTTATAAATTGCGAATAAAATTTTAAATTAAAAATTAAAATCAAAAGCTAAGCAAAAATTTAAAATTTAAAAATTAAGCATAAAATTAAATATTAAAATTTAAAGAAAAAAATACCTTTGTATTTTAGTGTCTTGGTGCCTTGGTGGAGAGATTAGAGAATAATAGTTAGAGAATAGTAAATAGAGATTAGAAAGTGTGATAGTATTAGTAGTTACTAGTAAGTAGTTAGTAGTGTAGAGAATAGAAAAAGAGTAAGAGTAGAGAAAGAGAGTAAGAAAGAAATGGTGTAGAGATTAGAGAATCGAGACT
This sequence comes from Dipteronia sinensis, assembly GCA_033220585.1. NCBI lineage: Eukaryota > Viridiplantae > Streptophyta > Magnoliopsida > Sapindales > Sapindaceae > Dipteronia > Dipteronia sinensis. Next base: position 50,350,212 of record CM065641.1, on the reverse strand, counting down.
AGAGAGAGTAATGGAGAGAAAGTGTATGAAAATTGGAATGGGTGGATATTTATAAAAATATTTGAAATGTGGGTAAAAAATATAAAATTGAAGAGATGAGGGGGTTTTGTAATTTTTTTCAAAAATTTGATCAACCAACGGTCGAAATTTCTTAAAAAAAATAATAATAAACAAATCCTAATGGTAAGAATTGAAAAAAATATATATATATATATGACGGGTCAACCGTTGGGCCTGGCACGAGGGCCTGGAGTACCGTGCCGTGCCTGCACGGCGAGCTGGTAAACTCGGCCTTGCACGACACATGTCATCGTGTTGTGCCAGGCATGGCCCGGCTTCTTGCCAGGCATTAACGGCACGCCAAGCCCAGGCTCAATTGACACCTTTAATTAGTTCATTGATTAAATTGATGTAATAAATAATTTTTTAAAATAAACAAATATATCCAATATTATACTCAGTTGAAAGATCTCAACAAGATCTTTCTGATGGTATAATTTTTATAGTAATTAAATTTATAAATAAAAAAGTTAAAATAAATTAACTAAGTTTAGTTAAAATTTTAAAAATTACATTGAAGTAATTTATTTTGTGTGATGAATGAATACATGGGTAAAGTTAGAATAAACAAAATGTAATAATGTTGGAGATTGTAAAAAATAATCACCAAATTTGGAGATCAAAAATATATCTCCAAAAAAATTTATATTGAGACATGTTAAATGGATATGGATTAAAGCTCATGCATTCTCTAAATTATGATTTTGGAGATGCCATTTTTTTAAGACGAGTGAGGCGGCACCGGAGGAAAAGGGGTTCCCCCTCTTCCCCAAGCCCCATCTCCCCCTTAAGAGAAGGAATGCTACCCCCTAGCCCCCACAGGGGAGGGACATCTCCGCCGTAGGAAAGTTCTCCGCCTTGGTTTCGGAGGTTAGTTCTTAAAATGAAGAAACGGAGGGCCTTCTTTCCTAGGAGATGCATTGGAGATGACAGTAGGCCAGTCTAAATTATTTGAGGTGGTAAAGTGCACACTTTTTTTTTATGCGGCAAAGTATACACTTATGAAAGTCATTTCAATTCTTTATTTCCTCTGGGTTTTTTTTTCTAAAATATTACAATAATTTAGGATTTTAAGAGGGGGAGAAACTCGAGCAATAATCTCGTGTTGTTGGTGTGGGGGGCATACCACCACACCAACCTCATCTTTTCTCTTGCTCTTTTCATTTGCACATCAAGTGTAAAGGCATAATGTCATTAATGTCTTTTACACAAATTAATAAGTGTTTGAAAAATAATGAAAGTTGTTATCTTATACTCTTATCACCCATTTCTACATTCACAGATCACCAAAAAAAAATGACAGGGGAAAAGAGAGCATAGTAATGTTTCCATTCATGGCACAAGGTCATATAATCCCTTTCCTTGCATTAGCATTTCAACTGGAAAAAACAAACAAATACACCATCACTTTTGTCAACACCAAAAAAACCCCCAAAACTCACCTTTTCTCTCCCTCTAAATTCCTCTATCAACCTCCTAGAAATCCCCTTTAATAGCTTAGATCACAACCTCCCACCTGACACTGAAAACATGGATTCTATTCCATACAGTTAGGTTCCATAAATCTGCTTCAAGCCTTCTCTGTCTTTCAAACCCCATTTGAGGAAACTTGTTTCTGATGTAGTTAGTGAAAGGAATGGCCAAAAATCACTTTGTATCATCACAGACATGTTCTTTTGATGGTGTGCTGAGATAGCACAAGAGTTTTGTGTGTTCCATGCTTTATTTGTAGGTGGTGGTGGCTTTGGCTTTGCATGCTTCTACTCTCTATGGCTGAATTTACCTCACCGGAATACAGATTCCGATGAATTTCTCTTGCCGGATTTTCCAGAAGCTTCAAAAATTCATGCAACCCAGTTGTCAGAATTCCTCAAAGTTACCATATGGTACTGATTCTTGCTCTATGCTTCTAAAGAAACTATTGTCTTTATGGTTTAATGTTGATGGAATTTCGTTCAACACAGTAGAGGAACTTGACCATTTAGGACTAACTTTTTTTAATTAGGAGAAAATTTGGCCGACCTGTTTGGCCGATTGGTCATGTCATTTTGTCTAACAAAAGCCAAGCTAGAGAACATACACAATTTGGAATCTCAATAGAGATGTGTAAAAACTGGCTTGATAAAAAACCTTGTAGTTCAGTTGTGTATGTGTCATTTTAGGTCACAGAACACCATAGCTCCATCACAAATGATGGAACTGGCACTGGCTTTAGAGGCTTCTGGCAAATATTTTATCTGGGTTGTTAGGCCACAATTGGGTTTTGACATTAATTCAGAGTTCAAAGCCAATGAATGGTTGCCTGAAGGATTTGAAGAGAGAATCAATATTTCAAAACAACGGCTGTTAGTTCACAGTTGGGCACCTCAACTCGATATTTTGTCCCATAAATCTGTATCTGCATTTTTGAGTCATTGTGAATGGAATTCTGTCCTTGAATCTCTGTGTCACGGCGTGCCGATAATGGGGTGGCCTACGGCAGCAGAGCAGTTTTACAATGTCAAGTTGTTGGAGGAAGAGATTTTGTGTGGTGAAACATCAAGAGATAATGGCCAAAATTGAGTTGGTGATGAATGAGACAGAGAAAGGAAAGGAAAGGAAAAGAAAAGCTTGTGAAGCTATGGAGATTATTGAGAGTGCCATCAAAGATGAGAAAAACTACAAGGGGTCTTCTACTAAAGCCACGGATGAATTCTTCAATGCTGCATTCACTATGAGGGAGAGTACATGGGGATAGCTCAACATTGCCGTTTCATTAATCAAACAAGAATTAATAAATCATTGTTCTTCATTTCTAGTTTTCTTGTTTAAGATATTTTCAAGAATGTTCCTTTTGCAATAAACAGCCCAAATTGTATTCTAAAGCAATTACATTTTGATTCTTAGGGAGCTCCTGCTTCTCTTGTATCTCTACTTTGATCACCTGTCTTATATATGTGTGTGTGACTCTGTGTGTGTGTATATATATATATATAAAGAGAAAATATTGATGATTGATAGAAAATATTAAAAATTAGAGGATGGAAGAGAAAAAAAATAAAATAAAATAATGATTGATAGAGAAGTGAGAAAAAAATGAGAAAAAAATAATATATTATATGCTCATTGATGTAACCAGGATTTAAGAACAATGTGGGCTAAAATAAATATATAAAAAAAATTGTGTAAACCTGAACGGTATAAGGAAATTTTGTTGATCGAAAAACAAACTTTGAATATTGGAAAAACAAAGATACACTTTTTTTTTAAAGAAAATTCATTAAAGAAAAACACACTACAAAGCACTCGGGCAATCACCCAAGACCAGACTCTCTACTAATAAAGGACGGTCTTCCAACCAAACAGCCTCACCTTCCATATCAAGAGCAAGTTTTGCTAAAGAATGAGCAACATTATTACAATCTGTAGGAATAAAAGAAATCGAACTAAAATTCGCATTCCGTAAGCCACAAAGAATATCGTGGATAACCACCCCTACCTCTTCACCTGACGTTATCTTCAACTCAATTGCCTTCACCACCGATAGAGCATCCGATTCCAAAGAGGCCAGAACCAGACCCGTTTCAATAACCAACTGCTAACCATGAAGAATAGCCATAGCTTCCAAAACTTGGGGCTGCAACACACCCCTAACATTCTGACAAAGAGAAGCCATAACATGGCCGTTCCAATCTCGGATCACCACCCCAATGCCCGAAACCTTACCCCGGTCCCTAAGCGCTGCATCCGAATTAATTTTGAAAACTACAACTGGTGGTACCAACCATTTCGATGGCAGCCGATGAACCGAAGGACCACCCTCCCTCCTGTTAGCAATTTGTATATCTTGAATAAAAATTTCTGCACAGTTTAAAATACCACCAACATTCACTAAAGACCTGGAAGGTACCCACTTATTCGTCCTAAACCAAATCCTCCACCAATCAACACAAAGAATCTCGAGTTTGTGGATCTCATTAATGTCCCTACAATACAACACAAAATCAAGAAACGATGCCGAATCCAAAACTTTACCATCCGCACCAATACCACTACCTGATCGAATACCATTTAGAAAGGAACATCCCCACAAAGCATGCAGCGAGGTCTCTGCCTTTCGACGACAAAAAGGGCAAAACTTCTCCACCTTCACACCATGCACAGCTAAATTAACATTAGTAGGAATCCAATCATTACAAGCTTTCCAAATAAAAATTTTAATCTTCGTTGGTAAACAAAGGCGCCATAAGAATTTCCACCAAGAAACTGAAGGATTTAAACCTGAACAGCTAGGATTCGAGTCCATATTTTTAGCAAACCAGTAACCACTCTTAACAGAATAAGTGCCTGATTTATCATAGTGCCAAAGAAGGCTATCATGGATCCCCATCCTACTCGTCAAAATCGCCTCCGCATCCTCCTTCGAGAAAGACTGTCTAACCAATACATCATTCCATGATCCATTCTGTAGTTTTAAAGAATCCACAGAGGACCATTCCCCCAGCACTATAGAAGAAAAAAAATTCTAAAAGTTGATAACCGAAGGATCCACCTATCCTTAAAAAATTTTAATTGACTGACCAGTACCCACTCTCCATCTTGAACCTTTCTCCACCAATTTTCTACCCCACACCAAACTACTCCAAAGAAAAGAACCTGAACTGCTCTTTTTAGCATCAAGAAAGGAAGTTTGAGAGTAGCAGCTCTTCATAACTCGCGCCACCAAAGAATTCGGATTATGTATAAGCCGCCAACTTTGTTTTGCAAGCATCGCCTTATTAAAAGCACCAAGATCACGAAAACCAAGATCCCCCTCATCTTTGGCTTTACAAAGAGAATCCCAAGAACACCAGTGCATTTTCCGTTTCGAACCACCCCCACCCCACCAGATACACTTAGTAAGAAGGACATACCATGTAAAATACATATTCTAAACAAATACATTAATAATAGAAACAACACCCAACACCCCCCGACTTTTGATCAAATGCCAAATAAAACCCTCTGGTTTAAACAATCAGCAAAAACCCCCTACCATTAATTAATAGTTAGTTGACCATTAGTTGACTTTAATTAAATCTAGAGAATATAATTATTCAAGTGGTTTTTTCTATAATTGAACTAAAAAAATAATGAAAAATATACTAAAAATATGATAGAAAATAAAAAATAAAAAATTATTTTAATGGAAATTAAATATATAAAAATATATTATAACAAAGCAATAAAATCATTATAAAATATAAACAAATTTTTTTTTAAATATAAAAATTATTTTTGTATGAAATTGATTTTATTATTATTAGCTTATATTTTTATTATATTTTCCTTTTTTCATCTGTTTATAATAAATGATTTAAATTGTAATATTATATATATATATATATATATATATATATATATATATATAATCAATTAACGGTCAACTAACTGTTAACTAATAGTTGGGGTGTTTTTTTCTGATTGTTCAAACCAGGGTGTTTGATTTGGTAATTAATCAAAAGTCAGGGAGTTATTTATAAATCTCTCTTTAAATAAATAACAAAATGCAAATTAATACAGTCAAACATTAATTAAGTTGTATTATTGTATATGATTTTGCAAAAAATAAAATTTATTAATTATAATAGAAGGATAAATAGTATGAACATATTCTCTTCCGATGTAGATATCCATAGAGTTTGTTAGAAATTCATTCTTAATGATGCCTTGATCATTTTTATTGTTTAAAAACTCATTCTATTATTGTTGAGGAAACATTAAGAGGTTGAGTCAAATCAGATAATATAAAGTAAACTAAAATGAAACTAACTCTAAAATTTTAGAACAAAATAAAATAATTAAACACGTATAATTTCTAAAAACATACCCTGTTTGAAGACATGTTTTTTTTAAATTGGGGAAGAGGTTGAATTAAATTTGGAGAAAAAGTTGGTATAAAAGTCTCTAAAATATTTGTGATGCTAAAAATATTGAAATTATAAATGGTGTTTTGGTAAATTTACATATGGGTATTTTTTAAAATAATATATTTTTAACTAAAATTAGACTAACCTAAAAGAAAAAAGCATTACAAAATATCATACGGTGAAAACCCCTTAGGCAGTATATATATATATATATATATATATATATATATATATATATATAAGAAAAAATAAATAAAAAACAAGGAATAAAAAATGTCTAGCAAAAAAGCCAAGGGTACATAGGCCCAACAACAAAAAAAGGAGGCACATAGGCCTCGACAAAAAACAAAAAGAAAACAATTAACGAAAACAAAAAAAACTCTTTACTCATGCAATCATTACCAATCAAAGAAGAGCAGAAAGCCTGAATAGTAGACCACCATAAAACAACATCCAAATCTAAAGCATGCTTAGAAAGAGCGTCCGTCACTTGATTACCTTCTCTGAAAATATGAGAAACCTGAAAGTCCATAAAAGAAATCTGACAAAGACACCTCTGCCAATCCTGTCGAACACACCATGCATGGAACTTGATCGAAACGAACAAAAAGAAGCTAAACCACATAGAAAGAATCACTCTCAAGCTAAATACATCATTAATTGTTAATCCAAGCATAGTTGATAGGCATCGACACCGCAAGTAATTTAGCCTCAAAAGCAAACACTAAACCAAGCGGAGCAACGAAACACACTTTAACAAACGATCGACAATTGGGAAACACACAACTGCAACCCTTAACACCAAGAGAACCTAAAACAACCCCATAAGTATCAACTTGACCCAACCTATAGAAGGGGGTGACCAACCCACACTCTTGATGACAGACGCACGAGGAGGACAACCTCGGAGACTAAAATGCCTGAGGATCAAGAGATCATACACACCATTACGCATACACCCAAGCCCTAAACGATTCACATCCAAAACCGTACGCCAAACCAGAGACAAAGCAAACCAAATCAACAGGCTTCTCATCAAAGATCTTTCGATTATGAGTATACTATACACTCCACACCATAGCATGAAAAGTGGTTTTCCATAATATGTGAATCTGGTCACTGAAAGAAACCGCCATGGCTTTCAAAAAGAACCTTTTCCAGGAATCAGCAGAAACCCGACGATGAAAAACGGAAAAAACAGCCTCCCATAGGAAACCAGCTAAAGGGCAATGGAGAAAAAGATGCTCAGTGACTCATTACTGGTACCACAAATGTTGTAATGTGAAGCCATGTGAAATCTTATTTTACACAAACGATCCTTCGTAGGAAATCTATTAAGCAACAGAAGCCAAGACAAAGATGACCGAGAAAGAGGGATAAAACTAGACAAAATATCTTTCCACCAGGAGACTTAAGGAGTCTCCTGAATCATCTCACAATAAGAAACCTTACAAGAAACCGAGCCAACTTTAGAAAGAGACCAAACAAGAGAATTCTTGATGAGAGAAGTTGCAATCTGCTCAATCCTAAGACAAATATCCGGAAACCGAACTTAAAATCCTCATGAATAACCCAACTACCATCGAAAATAAAATCCGAAACTTTAGCACGAAATGAAGTAGCCAAGTAATTAGGAGGCACCCCTAACCAATTGTCATGCCAAAAATCTCGCTGAGAGTTAACCCTAATTAGCCAAGACCCTCTCTATGAAGATCTGAATAATGAGCCTGAAGAGAGGATCAAATAGAAGTATGAAAATACCCTTTCCCTGGAGATCCGAATAATGAGCCCGAAGAGAGGATCAAATGGAAGAAGAAACATACCCCATCCCCCCGCCCAACCAATTGTCACACAAAAAAATCTTGCTGAGAATTAGCCCCAATTAGCCAAGACCCTCAATATGAAGATCCGAATAATGTGCCCAAAGAGAGGATAGGATCAAATGGAAGAAGAAGTCAAGATAAAGCTGACCGAGAAAGAGGGATAAAACTAGACAAAATATCCTTCCACCAGGAGACTTAAGGAGTCTCCTGGATCATCTCACAATAAGAAGCCTTACAAGAAACCGAGCCAACTTGAGCAAGAGACCAAACAAGAGAATCTTTGACGAGCGAAATTGCAATCTTCTCAATCCTAAGACAAATATCTAGAAACCGAACCTTAAAATCCTCCCGAATTCCCAAGTAATCAGTTATAAATTTCCAAGTAATCTTGCACTAAAGTCAAATTGCACCGAAGTACCTCGAAATTTGCTAAATGTATTTTTGCTAAAATTATAAAATAAAATAAAAATGTACCCTTGACTAACCCGTTGACCATTATAGATAACATTTGACCGGTCAAAATTTAAAAAATGTCTAGATTATCTTTAAGTGTTAATAAAACAAATTCACATTGTTCAATGAAAAAAATCCACATCACTCAACTATATTTAATAAAAGGGATATAATCATTTTCCCCTTAAGTTTTGCACTATTAGACATTTTACCCCCTTTAGTTCCAATAATTGACAGTCTTCCCCTTGAAACCAAAATATTAGATATTTTCCCTACTGCCGTCATGTTCTCTGTTAAAAAACATTAAGAAGACAATTTTACCCTTAAATAGTTGAGGCTATTGTGAAAATACATTAATGTCTCTATATAATTATTTTAGTCCCTCTAGTTTCAATAATAGCTGGTCAACCCTTGAAAAAAATTAAAATGACTCCATCCAATTTTGAACCAAGGTTGAAACTTGATTAACACAAGCTTTAACCAGCTAAGCTACACTAGCTTATAGATGAAGATTTGTTGATTTAAATGTGTATATATATATATATATATATATAGTTATGTAATTTGTTTAAACTAATTTAAATATATTTATAGAATTTAAAATAAAATCATATATATAATTTAAAATAAACTCATATTTAATAATAATATATAAAAACATATTTATAAAAATGAAAAAGAAAATAAAAAAATTAAAGGAAACCCGGAAAATCCAAAAAATAAAACCCCGTAAATTTGTTTCTTTCTTTCTTTTTTGGATATTTTTCCTTTTCAAAAGTATATTATTTCAATTTGATAAAAAAAAACCCATAAAACTAAAGCCCATAAATTGAAAAGGGAAAAAAAATCAACAACAAAAATAGGAAAAAAAAATTTAAAAAATTGTTTTTTTTTCCTTTATTCCCTTTTGTTTTATTATTTTCTTTTTCATTTTCATAAATATTTTTATATATTATTATAATTTATGAGTTTAATTTAAATTATATAAATATGAGTTTATTATTATTTTTATTTTTCTATTTTTGTTGTTGATTTTTTTTCCCTTTTCAATTTATGGGCTTTAATTTTCTGGGTTTTTTTATTTATCAAATTGAAATAATATACTTCTGAAAAGGAAAAAAATCCAAAAAAGAAAGAAAGAAACAAATTTACGAGGTTTTATTTTTTGGATTTTCCGGGTTTCCTTTAATTTTTTTTATTTTTTTTTCATTTTTATAAATATGTTTTTATATATTATTATTAAATATGAGTTTATTTTAAATTATATATATGATTTTATTTTAAATGATATAAATATATTTAAATTAGTTTATACAAATTACATAACTATATATATATATACATTTAAATCAACAAATCTTCAACTATGAGCTAGTGTAGCTCAGCTGGTTAGAGTTTGTGTTTACTAAGTTTCAATCTTGGTTCAAATTTTGATAGAGTCATTTTAATTTTTTTCAAAGGTTGACCAGCTATTATTGAAACTAAAGGGACTACAAGAAATTTTTTTTAAAATAACAATAAGGGTAAAATTGTATTTTTATATATTCTGTTATAGTTGACCATTAGTTTTTAGTCAAATGGACTAAAGTGATGTATTTTGAAAAAACAGGGGACTAAAGTGACTAATATGACAAAGACGTATAAAAAGTTGACAATTCATGAAAAAGTAGGGACTTTAGTGATAATACCCCTAATGAAAATAGAAAGAAAAAAAAAAAAAAAAAAAAATTGATAGTGGTCTGGATCTCCACCATCTTATCTCCATTGATGGAATTGGCGAGAACCACCACTGAACCAAACCCAGGACCCCACCATCTTCAACATCACCACCTTCATCCCCAGCCAACGACAAAATACAAATCAACTAAGATATTTCCAAAACAAATCAACTAAAATCATTCAAAAAATAATAAACAGTTGCACATCTACTACCAGGTGAATAACACAACCCTCCCAATTTCGAGATTTCAATTGTCTCCACCCGAAACCACCATTGCCACCACCAAAACACAGTGAATCGCCATCACCCAACCACCAAAACCAAGAACCTAGTATCGCCCATCACCCAACCAACATCACCAAACCCAGACCCAGTGAATCGGCCGCTGAAAAAACAATCCCAACCACCACCACCCAGTGAATCGGCCATCACCCAAACCAAGCTTCTCTCCACCATAACCACCCTCAAATCCATAACCCAAACCAAGGTTCAGACCACCATCATCATCACCACCACACGAAAACCCCAAACATTTTTTTCTCCTCTCAACCAGATTCAAAACGAAATTGAAAACCAAACAAAACAAAGGCACATGTAGATCTATTGAGAGAGAGAGAGATCGGCGTGATGAGATCGAGATCGAGAGAGAGAGAGAGAGAGAACGAGAGATGAGATCGAGAGAATAGAACTGAACGACTGTTTTTTTTAATTATTAATTTCTTTATTTTTAATTTTTTATTAAACCATTAATTGTTATTTTTATGTTACTTTAATAAACCAAACGCCTGATTCAATTCTATTTTTGGAAATTGTAAGTTTTTTATTTTATTAATTCATTGATTTTTGAATTAATAAATCATTAATTGTTATTTTCATTTTACTTTTTTACCCTTCCAATATTAATTCCCATTTATGTCCTTGTAGCATAGTTACAATATTGCCCTTAGTATTTGACGGTCAAAGTGCTAGTGTAACGGAAAACATGACGGTAAGAGGGAAAATGTCTAATATTTAGGTTTCCAAGAGGAAGATTGACCGTTATTGGAACTAGAGATGGCAAGTGTCCAATAGAGCAAACCTCAGGGAGGAAATGATTATATCCCTTAATAAAATAAAATTATCTTGAAAAATGAAAAAAATAAAAATAAAAAACCAGATATCTCATTGATTTAGACGATCTGGAGATATCAAATGGAGGAAATCAACAAATCTTTTTCAAGGTGGCCAAACCCGATCTTTCATTGGAGGAGATGGAAGCTTGCCATGGGAGAGAACGAAGGCGGGCAGTGGTGGGAGGAGATCTCCAAAGGAGATTTTGAGTAAAATTGAGAGGAAGATAATGTTGCTCTTGTTGTTGTTTTTGTTGTTGTTGATAATTGAGAGAAAAAATATTGATGATGCTTGAGAAAAAGGAAAACATAAATATGGGTTCTCCCAAAAAAATCTTAGGTTTTTTGGCTTCGATTGATGATTGATGACGATGATGGAGATCTCAATCTCCAAAAAAAGATTCCATGTTTTTTTTTTCTTTTGACGATGATATCTGGAACCCAGATCTTTCCCCATCCAAAAAAAAAAATTCTTTATGCTTTTCATCATTTTGTTCCTTCAATTGACGATGGTAATGGAGATCCAAGATCTCCCAAAGGGTGCGTTTGGCACCTGGTTGGGACAGGACGAGACGGGACTGGACAGCTATTCTGTATTGTGTTTGGAATACTTGGGACAGAACTGTTAATTGTACTGTTATGCGTTTGGTATGACCAGGACAGGACAGGACAAGAGGTTCAAATGACCAGAATGCCCCTATAATTGATTTTTATTTATTTATTATTTATATTTATATTCATTTATTAAAAAAATTAAAATAAAATTTTAGCCAAATAATACAAGATAATTTAGGAGATCTGAAAATTTATTTTGTTTAAGAGATCTGGAAATCTCCATTCACAGATGATTTTTAAAAATAAAAATAAAAATATAAGATTTGTTTAGGAGATCTGAGAATCTCCCTTCACAATATTTTAAAGAAAATATAAGGAATTTTTTTAAAAAATAATTTATTTTGGAGGAGATCTCCGGTTCTTGATATTGGCCATCAATTTTTTGTCTCTCAAATCATCATCACCAGTTAAAGAAAGGAAAAAATCACAAACAAAATCAACATTGACTCTCCAAATCTCCATTTTATTCTCCTTCAACCATGGTCAATACTAGGGGTGTGCAGGATCCAATCCAATCCAATAGTATCCACTGGATCGGATCAAATCCATTGGATTGGACTGGATTCGGGAGGATGATTGGATCGGATTGGATCCTAAATTCTAAAATCCATTGGATCGGATCGGATCTTGGATTCAAGTTTGAAAATCCGCCAAATCCGCCGATCCGCCTAAAATATTAGGTCTTATTTTTATATTGGGCAATTTACCTATTTATACAAGAACAAAACAATTTACAAAGCAATTTATAGAAGAGTATAAAAGACCAAAGCATGCCACAACAAGCCCAAAGTAAGAACACCAAATACATTAAAGACCAAAACAAAACAAAGCAAGACCCATACTACTAAAAAATAAAAATATAGATTCAAGACAACAAAGACCACAATTTATTAGTTTAGCTGTTTAGGTTTCAACTTTTCTTTAGACAATAAAAACCTGGGTATTGTGTTGTTTCACATGTTTTTTAGAAGAAAATTCAGCAACTTGTGTTGATGTTGTTTGGATGATTTTATTTAATGTTGAACATTTGGATGATTTTAGTTGGAGCTGTTGTTTAAGGATTATAAACTTTTTGAACTATATATATAAGTTTATAAGTTATGTTATGTATTTTTTTAATGTTAATTTTATTTGAATTAATTAGTAATATTTGAATTATTTATTTAATTTTATTTATTTTAAATAATAATTTTTTATATATTAAGAACAACTTTATATTAATTCGATCCATCGGATCGGATCTAATAGTAATTGGATCGGATCGGATCGGATCCCGTTATAAAATTGGATCGGATCGGATTGCAATTTTTTCGATCCAATCGGATCGGATCGGATCTTGGATCATGGCAAATCCATTGGATCCGATCCGCCGCACACCCCTAGTCAATACCATTTTTTTTCTTCCTAATCATCATCAACATCAACAGCTTTTACTTAACAAACCAACACAAAATCAACAGAAAATTCACAAACAAAAATCTAATTCTTTGCTCCTCGCCGGCGGGCGGCGGCAGCGGCCGAGCAACAGTTGAGAGAATGAGAGGGAGAGAAACTGTGTACTAGACTATTGTTTGAGAAAAAGATGGAAGAGTGAGACGAGCATGAGAGATGAGAGATGAGAGGTGAGAGGTGAGAGAAGGAAATGGCTTTTAGGTTTTATTTTATAGTTGATATTTTAGTAATTTTTGGAAGTTTTGAGGGTAAAAATGTTTTTTCCAAACTTGTCCCATGCATGGGACAAGTCTGGCCGAAGGTCTGAAGTGGGACAATTTTTCATGGTTTTTATCCCACCTTGTCTCGTCCCGTCCCAAGTTAATGGCGCGCCAAACGTGAGACAACAAAATGTTGTCTCACGTTGTCCCGTCACACGTACCAAACGCACCCAAAAAGATTTTTTATTATTTTCTTTCTATATTTTGTTTTTCTTTATGAAAAAATTCTTTCAATTCTATTTTCTTTGTTGGTGATTTCTTGGTACCCAGATCTTCTTTCCCCTCCCCCAAATTTCTATTTTTTTTTCTTCGATTGCCGATGATGATGGAGTTCCTGATCTCACAAAAAATTCCTTTTCTATAATGATGTGATGAGATTTAAGAACCCAGGTCTTACCCACCAAAAAAAAAATCTTTCAGAAATTTAATATTTCCATTTTTTAAAATTTTTATGTGAAATGAACATTATTTGCCTTACAAAATTTTGGCATCCGTTAATTTTAACGGTCAATCGTAAGTTAAGGGTATTTTTTTATAATATAGACAAAAGTAAGATCTAGTTGCACTCTCATCAAATGTTGGAGTATTTTGTAGCAATTTTCCTATATAATATATATTCATCTTCTTCTTTTTTT